>PPOH02000226.1:0-99236 GCA_003708465.2 Kazachstania kunashirensis
AATTCAAGGGTTCAAAGTTCAATTAAATGATATTTTTAAGTCAAATCAATTGATTCAGGACTATAGTATTCTAAAAGGTTTCTTAACATTTGTTGTGTCAAAATTACATTCTCTAATTGAAGGAAGTTTCCTGAAAGAAGTTAAATCAGCGCAAAACTCAAGTGCTGAGCTTGATATACATACTATTCCATTAATATTAGACTTAAGTTGGGAAAAAATATGGTATCCTATTTTTAAATGGTTTCAATCATTTAGAAAAGCCATATTACATTCATTTAGTAATAAGGATCAACCAAATTATGTGGAACTTAGAAAGATGACTTCAAAATTGAAAAAGTTCTCCGGAGCAGTAAATGATTTTTATTTAGAAACTTTCAGATTGATAAGTAAAAACATAAATGTTGAAATGATTATACCGTCTGATATTTTGCAAAGCTTAAATATCAAAATGGAAAGTCAAATTAATATTTTAACATTAGATTTGAAATCAAAATTGGCCCCATTGGTTATGTTAATGACTCACAGATCCTTGTTATATCTAGGTTCTATGCACCGTTATAGATCATTATGTGAAAAATTTAACAACAGGTATACAGTTGAGGATTTCGATAAATCAACAACTTTTTTTAATACCGCAATTACTTTGTGTCCATCTATTGGGGAGACATACTTTCAGAAAGGTTTGGTCTTTATGCAAACGAATGATCTTGGATTAGCATGTTATGAATTTATTCGAGGAAGTTTGGTTAAATTACCTAGTCGATCTGCTCTCGTGAGTATACAAAATATGCTCATGAGACAAGATACAGCATCGCACAAATCTATTTTGCAAGTAATTTCATCAGTTCATCAGGATGATTTAATAGGATCAAAAATTGTGAATAGAGAAATAATTGAGTACTATTTTTTAGTTTGTTTAGGTTACAACTTAAAAAAAGATATTTGGATTGATAAGAGCAGTCAAAACAAGGAGATCACAATTAATGGGATTGGTTTGAAACATATCGAATCCATATTGTACGAAAAAATGTCCACGAGATATATCAAAAACATAGAACTGATTTACAAAAATTTAGTTTCAGTAATTGGCGGGTTCCAATTACTGGAGTTGATGGAGAATAGTGTCAAGCCTGATAATAATCATAAGAAAGACATGGAAAATAATCGAACCTACTTAAAGTTTGCACTAACTTTTATTTCAACAGTTATTAAGAATATCGTTAACAATATGTGGAAAAAAGATTTTGAAACTTCCGAATATTTAGCTATCGTTCGTATTACTTTTAGTTGGTTGAAATCAAATGAAAATGCATTGAGATACGCTCAAAACGATCCTATTTTTTTACAAAGTATAGCTAAGTTACTCAATGAAATTATCAAAAGTGAGTACGTTGCTACTGGCAATCCAGAAACCAGAATATCAAGAAACTATCTTTTTAAAGAAGATATTTTAATTTATAATTTAACATGCTTTAAAAATAATACATCTTTATATGATGACTCTCTGATATTCAATTCAACGGATAAGATAAATAGGTTGCTAGGTTATGCACCTGAGGTTGAAAAATTAGATAAAATCGGCGAAGCAAAATTAAGACTTCAATCGATTGTTATTATCGGTAAAGATATCCTGGCTAGTAACAAATGTGGTATACGTTGGAACAATGAAATAGAACAATTCGATTTTAAGGATATTCCAGTAAAAATAAAGATCGACGAAGGTAATGTTTACGATGATAAGGAATATTTCCAGACTAAAAATTTGAAAGGTTTATTACCGATGCCACAGAAGGGTGTCAAGAGTGCAAAGAAAATGAATGAAAGAAAACCTTCGAATAACAAGAAAAAACAAGAAAAAAATAAAAATGAACCAATTTCGAGTACTGTATTAGAAGAAAGACTGCGTGATCAACAAAATAAGGGCAATGAGGCGATCTATAGCGGATCTTCAGCCGTTGCTCCTGATTCATTCAACATCAAGCCTAGTGTTACATTGACCAATAAATTAAAAGAACATACTGTCAAAACTGCTTTTTCTAATAATGAAAATATTGTCAATACTGAAGATTATAATAAAAGGTACACACAGGTGACACCATCTGATGAATCATCACTTTCTATGAGTTCAATAGAGAACTCTTTAAGGCAACTAAACCAACAATCTTCAGTACCTTCAGCAAACAAGAATGTTGATGACTCTCAAAAGTTCTTTAATGGCGCCTTCGATACGAGAGCTCACACGGCTTCTACTAATAACTTAATCGGCACCCACAAATTCAACATGATACATCCTGGTGAGCCAATGCAGCCTCAATCAAATATGTCTATGATGTATCCATATAGTTTACCACAAAGTTCAGGGAGTGAATCCTCTAACATTTTGTCCAGTTCGGGTAGTTACACAACACCGCATACTCAGTCTGCAGGTCAAGCAGTATTATTACAGGGACAACTACATCCTCAATACTATATGGCACCACAAGTACAGCAGCAATCTAATTTTGGTATTGGTATGACAGGTATGACTATGAGTTCAAATATGGGCTACTCTAATCCTCTGCAATTTTCATCACAGAATAATATGGGGTCAAATAATAGACCTGTTTCTAGTGCCACAATGCCATCACTTTGGAACAACAACTTTGCACCAAATTATCCAAATCCAAATATGCATCAACAACCTTTGAGCAATACAAAAACTAATGCATCGCAGACTATGCCATTGTAGCAACCACATCAACCACAGCTACATTCAAATATTGGATTATAGTGGTTTTTAATACTAGTATATAAAGATGATTTTATTGTTCGACATAAATAAAGGATTTAACTAAAAAAAAAAAAGGTAAATATATATTATAATTTCGTTATTAAAAAGTATTTATGAATAATGTCAATATGGAGGATGAATGAATGCTCTTTTTTTCATAGCATTTCGTTTTGCTTCCCTTGTAAATTTTTTAATTTCTTGGAGTTTAGCTTCTTTCTTTATAGGATCAGTTACAAAATCTGGTCTTTTTTCATCATAGAAACATTCCAGATTTAATCTTTCACAATTTAAACAGCTTGGTTTTTCCTCAGTACATTTTTTCTTTCTTAATCTACATATCCAACAACCTGTCCTTGATCTTGAACCATTGTTGCCCTTCCCATTTTTACTATCAGATATAACTTGGAATGAGTTTCTTGCACCACTTATATTTGCCTTTAATGATTCTTCTGTTGGTGGGCTAATTTTTTTCCTTTCCTTCCTAACTTTTGGTTTGATTGGTGTCAGTTGTGAAGATACTAATGATGATGGTGTTTCTGATTTAAGTTTTACAGTTTTATTTCTATCATTTTCTAGAATTTTTGTACTAATACGTTTACCATTTTTATTCCATGTGACTACATCTTTTCTATTATGATGTTTTATTCTTAATGCAGGAGATTCATCATAAATGTATTCATCCTGTTCTTCATTATTATCTGTAGATGGTTTTGTCTTTTCTTCATCAGTAGATGGTTGTGAAATAGAATTTGAACTTTCTTCTGATTTGTGAATAATTAATCTTGGTCTTGGATATGAATGACCTCCTCTTGATGAAAATGTTGAAGAATGTGGTCTGACTGTGTTACCTTCCATTAATGCGTTTAGATTATTTGATGGTTGATGATTTTTATCACCGAATGTAAAAGGTGATGATCTCATATTTGATAAAACTGCGGCAGCGTTACCTAAAATATCCTCATCTTCAGGATGTTCATTTTTTTGAGTAGCTGTCTTTGGATTGTTTAATAATCTTGATCTCAAACCATCTAATCTTGAATTAATAAATTTTGGTTGATGTGCTGGTAATTTCTCTAATTCTTCACTATTTGATTTATTTTTTTCAAGATTATTTTCATTTGATGATGAATTATCTTTTGATTCTAATTTTGTTGAAGCTGTTGATGGTGCAGTTGATGATGTTATAAATTGTTCATTATAATGTGAAATATCATTACTTCTACTTGAATTCAATCTACTTTGATTTTCATTAAGTTTATTAAATACACTTAATTTTGGTAATTTTGGTGATGAAATATTACCATTTGAAATTAAATAAGTATCATTGGATGGTTTTTCATTTAATATATCTCTTTGAATATGACTATCTGTTTCATTACCACTTGAAGTTTTATTACTATCATTTTTTTTGTTATTAATATCACTTAAAGAATATTCATCAACATTATATTTTGAATTTAACCATGATGATGATGACATTTTAATTATTGACTTTTCAGAAATTGGATAATTTTTAACATTTGGATCAGTTTTTAATTTATTCGTATCAAAATAAACATCTTTTGATACAACAATATTTTTAAAATCATTATCATTATCATTATCATTATTCTTATTATTATTATTATTATTATTAATATTTTGTCCTAAGATATTATTTGGTTCTTGTATCACGTGCTTATTTTCATTAGCAGTTCGCTTCTCTAAGAAATGTTGTCCGCCCGCGATTATTTTTTGATTTTTGCCGCCATTGCTATTAACATAATTGCCGCCTTCGTCGTTCTCAGTTAGTGTTGATTTTTTGGTGGATATTGATAATTCATCAGTGATATTATTCAATGAGGATGAAACCGATGCAGAGGATGATGATGATGGGATAGTTTGGTTATCTAACTTGTTAGAGTTACTCTTATCCGAATTACTTTTACTAAATGGTGTATTTGATGGACTATTTACAGGTGTATTGTTTGGTACAGTTGTAATTTTATTAATTGATAATAAAGGATTATCATCATACTCTGTTCTTACTGAATGAATATTATTCGATGAGAATTTCTTATCCAATGAATCATCTTCCGGTTTGGTTGTAGTTTCTTTTAATTTTGTAAGTTTATTATCAGACATTTTTTTTTTTAAAAATCTTATATCAAAATATCTGTGATGTAATAAAGATAATTCATTTAACGATCAATACACACTGCCAGTTCTTTCTTTATTATTATTTTCTTTCTATTGAATATAATAAAAAATTATGCTATTTGGGGAGAAGAAAAAAAAAAGTTATTTTTATGGACTGAAAAAAAAAAAAAGAGAGAATAGAGGGAAGAAATGTATTGTATATATTTCTAATACGTATCAGTGAACTGGTACTAATTGTGAATGTAACAGTAACGTGTGTTTTCGCTTTAAACTAATGGAAACAAAAGGGCGATTTTCAATAAAATTGATGAAATATCGTTTAAATTTATTTATTTTGGAAGAGAAAGAAAGAAAGCAAAAAAAATTAACCGCCCAGAAGAGAAAAAAAAAACAAAAAATCAGCGTGAGCCACCGCGCTTAAAAAAGCACAGAACTTTGTGGAGACGCAATGATGCCAAACAGGGCAAGGGTGAAGAATATTCACACGGTGCAGTGTAATACTATTATACATTGTTCTTATATATATATATAGATGTATATGGAAAGACACGAACAGAACATTCAGATAACCGCCCAACATATTTGAAGGTGGTATTTAAATACTATTTTAATGTTGTTGCAGTGTGAGTGCGATTGTGTCATATTCTACGACGAGTGCGGCGATTCAAGGGACACCCAGACACTGAAATGCCAAGACATCATGTGATTAGGTAAAATAGTATTATCATATTTGTATTTGTATACCAAGGTAGTTGAAGGTTGTGTTGGTGCAATTGAACTATTTGTTTTTGAGTGATGTGCACCCTAATAAATGTTGTGTTTTTTAGGAATTGTAGTGGAAGTTAAATGATATCAAACCGATTGAGAATGTTTTTTGTTATGCCCCTTTGCAACTTTCATTCGTTCAATAATATACTTGGTGCAGCTAGAACACATAGTTGTATATATATATATATATATATATATGATAATAGTTCCCGCAGATCTTGTCGATACCTGTTCTCGACCACTATATAGATGTACATTCTTACAGATTCCCTGCATAGTATGCAAATGACTGTTTTCGGAAATATCAATTTTGCAAGAAAAAAGAAAAACAGTGACGGTTTTTTGTTCACAAGCTTAACTAATTTAATTGTTATGTATACATTTCCAATAATACTTCTGTATATTGAACCTGTTATTTCTATTGATTTAAAAGAGTAGTATTGTTTAATTGAATTGGCTACCATTAAAAGTATAGTGCGTGTTTCAATATCTGTTTTCTGTGTGATTTTCCACTAATTTTTCCTTGTGTAATATTATTGTTAAAGGGTAAAATTAAATGTTTTAAAATATAGATGAGAGAAATTCATATAGATAGTATTTCATTAGATAATACAAAGACAGAAAAACCCCCAGTTGATGAAAAAAATGATAGCAACAATAATACAAAAACTTTACCTAAACATTCAACAAGTTACCATTCTTCATCAAATAGTGAATCAAATTTAGATAGTCCTAAATTATTAAATAGTGATACTTCAACACCATCTTCAATAGAAGAATTTACAATAAAAAAGGTTAAAAATAATTTAACTGGTAATAAAAATATACAAATAGATAATATAAGGACATTTCCAATGCAACAACAAAATAAACGACTGTCATTATCGATTGATCCAATAGATATATCAATGCTACCATTTAATAAACAAAATGAAATTGATAATATCGATAATAAAAATAAAATTAAAAATAATGCACTGATACAAACAGATTCGTACATTCATGGTATTAATGACGACAGTATATTATTAAATAAAAAAGTTTCAAGAAGATCTTCAAAACTTAGAAGAAGTACACAAGAATCAGTTAGAACAAATATTCCATTTCATGCATCAAAACATTCACAAATTGTACCAATACAATCAGATAAGTCAAATGATTTAGAATACGATAAAATTTCATCTCAAAAACAACATAAATTAAATTTATCAATAAGTTCATTGCAACTTGATGAAAAAAATAAGCAGCATAAATTAATAACAGAACAACCCTCAGCGAGACAAACTTATGTTAGTCCTAATGAAATTAATGAACAAAGGAGAACAACTTCAAATACTTCATCATCATTTAGATCAAGTTTGGATAAAATTAATACAGGTTTGAAAAAATCAGAAACTGCTACAAATGAAATTAAAAAGATGAGAGAATCATTGTTACATAGAAGAGAAATGAAACGTAAAAGAAAAGCTTTTTTAATTGATGATGATCGTGTTTTAATTGGTAATAAAGTAAGTGAAGGTCATGTAAACTTCATCATTGCATATAACATGTTAACAGGTATTAGAGTAGCTGTATCAAGATGTTCAGGTATAATGAAACCATTGACACCCGTAGATTTTAAATTCAATAAAAAATTAGCATTTGATTATCATGGTAATGAATTAACCCCTTCTTCACAGTACGCATTTAAATTCAAAGATTACTCTCCGGAAGTATTTAGAGAATTAAGAGCATTATTTGGTTTAGATCCAGCAGATTATCTTGTCTCTTTAACATCAAAATATATCTTAAGTGAGTTGAATTCACCTGGTAAAAGTGGTTCTTTTTTCTATTATTCAAGAGATTATAGGTATATTATTAAGACAATACATCATACAGAGCATATGCATTTAAGAAAGCATTTAAATGAATATTATAGTCATATTAAAAAGAATCCAGATACACTACTTTGTCAGTTCTACGGGTTACATCGTGTGAAGATGCCAATATCATTTCAAAATAAAATAAAGCATAGGAAAATATATTTTGTTGTGATGAATAATTTATTCCCACCACATTTAGAAATTCATAAAACTTTTGATTTGAAAGGGTCAACATGGGGAAGATTAACTGTGATAGATGAGCGAAAAATGGAACAGGATAAGACTTATAGACCGGTACTGAAAGATTTGAACTGGATAAACTCAAAAGAACGCATAGAATTTGGGCCTTTAAAAAAGAAGAAATTTTTAACCCAAATACAGGCAGATATCCAATTACTGTCAAAATTAAACATTATGGATTATTCACTGCTTATAGGTATTCATGATATACAAAACAGTGAACAATTTGATGACGATGACGATGACGATGGTGATAATGAAAGTAAGGAAGTCATAAACGGGGATGGTATCGAAGGTAATGAAAGATATGAAGGAGCTATTAAAGACCAACATGGAGTGTCTTCTACCACCGGTGACAACAAAACTCATATAGTTGATAGTGCAGATGTATCAGTAAAAAAGAATGAATCGAAGCAAGAAGTACAATTTCAACATCGCTTAAAAGAATATGGTGGCAGTAAGATTGTATCCCATTTTTTCAAAGGTTGTGAAGGTGGAGTACGAGCATCAGATCGATTTAATAAGGATGGACGCTATATATATTACATCGGTATCATTGATTGTTTAACAAATTATTCCATAATAAAGAAATTGGAGACAATTTGGAGAAGTTTAAGTCATGACAGAAAATTAGTTAGCGCAATTCCTCCTAAGGACTATGGAAGAAGATTGTATAGCTTTGTGGAAGATTCTGTGGGTGCAACATCATATGAAGCTTATAAAGATGAACCAAAAATTAAGAATTACAAAGATTAAGCATATTTCATCTGCTATGTATATTGATTATTAATAACATATGTATGTCTAATATAATAGAACGAATATACGATGGGTTATTAACTTATCAACTGTTTTAACGTTTATTGTACCTGCATATTGAAATGGCTTGACACTAGCAAACTTTATCACATGGATCATTTATGTATGGTAACACTGCATCGTAATGGCAGATGCATTGTTGATATAACTATCACTAGTAACGAGTCATCTAATTAAAAAAAGAAAAAATTATAAGTACTATAACTGTTGTACCCATATAATTTGAGTTTTGTTTAATAATCTAATTATTCTAATTTATCCGACGATTTTATTTCATTATTACCAACAGACTTGACACATGTCTCATCAGTACTACCAGCAAGGTCCACCACAACAGCAAGGCTACTACCAACAGGGACCTCCACAGCAACAGGGTTATTACCAACAAGGTCCTCCAATACAACAACAACCGGTATATGTTCAACAACCTCCACCAGAAAAAGACGATGGTTGTTGCGGTGGTTGTTGTGGTGCATGTTGCAAGGTGTTGTGTTGTTTATGTTTATTAGATTTATTATGTTCATGAATAATTGGTATGTGTAACAGCAGAAAACATGAAGAACACAATAGAACTCAATTTTAGCATGATTCAAATACGAATCTCATTGAATTATTATCTACCCGATCTTTTTATTATCTAGTTTCGAATTCTTATTTTAAATTATAATTTTTAATTACTTCCTTTAATATATATAATAACTCCTTTGCATGTTTTCTAAATCAAATCAAATATTTAATCCTTTTACGTATATTCCTACTATATTTAAAAAAATATTATTGTATAATAACTCTAATGTTCTTAATTATGTAGACGAAGAATTATATTTTTTGAGTTCAATTTGGTTGATAAGTAACATCATACTGACAAATACTTAAATAATAAATAATGTTAGTAAACTCAAAATATCGCAAAATAGGTTTTGTTTTGAGGGGAGGGAATAATCATACATCTATGTTTAATAGGTTATTTTTTGTTGCTATGAGTCGAGCATTTTTCATAACCTTAATTTAACCATTGTCAAACTAAGTGGAAGATAAAACAACATTAAAACGTTAAACTGTTGAACTTCTTGTTGATTAGTATTAGTTGTTTCTAAAGTCATATCGTATTATGTTCTACTTATAAATGTCAGGAGTTGGAACTCTGTCTTTCTTACGTATACAATATATATATATATAACCTGAACTTTATTAACTAATTTCACTAGTTCATCATCAGTTTATATAAGTTCACTTTTATTCCTCATTAGTAGCCCTAATAACAATTGTGTTTTCTTTATGATACTAGAATCGCTTCTGTTTTATTTTGAGGTTCATATTTAATACCTGTCTCGTAATTATTTTATCTGGTGATTACTTGATCAATATTTTATTTTGAGGTACACTCTTTCCTATTTGAGTTGCACTCTTGTTCATATTCGAGTCTCACATTTATTTTATCTGATCATTACTTGATCAACATAAACCGTACATTTAGTTATTAAAAACGAATACTCATTACAAAAATATTAAAGAAACAACTAATTCTGACCACTGCTTGATCAACAATTATTATCAGATTTATTCATCATATTCATAATCCGGTGAATATATCTATCTCTCTAGAATAGGTAATTTCGAAAATGCTCGTGTAGCTCAGTGGTTAGAGCTTCGTGCTTATAGTTTACTCTCGCAGAGAGATTTCTATGCGTAAGATCTTTAAATCCAGATCCAAACAAGCAACGCGACCGTCGTGGGTTCAAACCCCACCTCGAGCACTTTCTCTTTTTTTATTTTTTAAAAATTTTTGAAAACCCTTTATCACTTGATACGTTGATCGATATTCTGAATTTTTTTTCCACATTGGAATCTCTACAATATAACGATTTTTCAATGAGCAACTGCCCAAGTGGTATTGGTCAAATTGAGATATAATTCTACGTTTATCATTCAGTCATCTCCCATCAGATTAACCTAAATTTGATATACCTGTTGTTTGTAGCCTTTTAATCAAGATGGCAGGGAAAAAAGGTTCTTCAGGAAATAATAATAAAAATGAAAGAGATGTCGATGTCGAAGATCGTTTCCAAGCGGTTGTCTTGACTGATTCCTTCGAAACTAGATTCATGCCATTAACTGCTAATAAACCAAGATGTTTACTTCCATTAGCCAATATTCCATTAATTGAATATACACTAGAATTTTTAGCAACTGCAGGTGTGAATGAAGTTTATTTAACTTGTTCATCTCATGCTAGTCAAATTGATGAATATATCGAAAACTCTAAGTGGAATTTACCATGGTCTCCTTTCAAAATTTCAACCATTCTTTCACCCGAAGCTAGATCTGTAGGTGATGTTATGAGAGATATAGATAATAGAGGTATTATTACAGGTGATTTTATTCTGGTAAGTGGTGATGTCGTTACAAATATTGATATTAGTAAAATGATTGAATTTCATAGAAAGATGCATGCACAAGATAAAGATCATATTGCAACTATCTGTTTAAGTGAAGCTACAGAATATTACAAGACTAGAACGTTTGAACCAGCAGCATTTGTATTGGATAAATCTACTAACAGATGTATTTATTATCAAGATTTGCCAGCAATGTCCTCAAAAGAAAAAGGTTCTGTACAAATTGATCCAGAATTATTAGATAATGTAGATGAATTCACAATTAGAAATGATTTAATTGATTGTAGGATTGATATATGTACTCCTCATGTTCCACCAATTTTCCAAGACAATTTTGATTACCAATCTTTAAGAAGTGATTTTGTTAAAGGTGTTATCTCAAGTGATATATTGGGTAAAAGTATTTATGTTTATATTACAAATGATTATGCAACAAGAGTTGAAAGTTGGCAATCTTATGATACAATTTCTCAAGATTTTATTGGTAGATGGTGTTACCCTCTAGTTTTAGATAACAATATGCAAAATGATCAAACATATTCTTACGAATCTAGGCATATATATAAAGAACAAAATGTTGTCTTAGCACAATCATGTAAGATTCGAAAATGTACCGCTATTGGTTCTGGAACAAAGATTGGTGAAGGGACAAGAATTGAAAACTCTGTTATTGGTAGAAATTGTCAAATCAGTGAAGGTATTGTAATAAAAAATAGTTTTATTTGGGATAATGCTATAATAGGAGATAATAGTTCAGTATACCATTCTATTGTAGCAAATAATGCTAAATTAGGGAAAAATGTTGTTTTAAATGACGGATGTATTATTGATTTCAATGTTGTAATTGATGATAATATGAAAATTCCTAAGGGTACTAAAATAGCTGCGAAGTTAGTTAAGAACTTGCAATCATCTGTATTCGATTTAAGAGAAGAAGAAAATGATGAAAATTCCTGTGATATTTCACAAGAAACTGATTTAGTTGGGGCTAATGGTGTTGGTTATTTATACGAAAGTGATGTTTCTGATGATGAAGATGGCTCATATGATGATCATAAGATCTCAAACTGTCTAACACATCAACTAGAAGAATTATGTCTAAGTGATTCTTCTATTTCTTCAATTACAAAGAGAAGAAAGAAGAAGAGAACAATGTCATCTAATAGTATGTACACTGATAGAGAAGATGTTGAGTCAGATGAATCTGATGAAGAAGATGTTGAGTCAGATGAATCTGATGAAGAAGATTTTGAAGTTGAAGGTATTGCTACAGTTGAAAGAGCTCTTGAAAATAACCATGATATAGATACTGCATTATTGGAATTAAATACCTTAAGAATGAGTATGAACGTCACATATCATGAAGTTAGAACAGTCACTGTAATTGCATTAGTTAAAAGAGTTTATCATTTTATTTCAACACAAACGTTGGGTCCTAAGGATGCCGTAAATAAAGTATTCAATCAATGGGGTGCTTTATTTAAGAGACAAGCATTTGAAGAAGATGAATATGTTGATTTGATGAATATTATTATGGATAAAGTTGTTGAATCTAATATTGAGAAAATGGATTTAATTTTATTTGGAGCATTCAATTCATTATATGACAACGATATCTTGGAAGAAGAGATTATCTACAAATGGTGGGATACTGTTTCAAACGATCCAAAATATGATATTGTTAAAGGATTGGTAGCCAAGTGGGTTGATTGGTTAAGAACAGCGGATGAAGAAACATCAGGAGAAGAATCTTCTGAGGAAGAAGAATAGAGTATTCAACTACAAAAGCTACATAACGTATAACTAAATAAACCTAAAAAATAAGTTATAGAAAAAGAAAAAAACACGTATTAACACCAATATTTGTATATAATTCCCTTGAATGATTGTTCAATACTAAAGGTATGTATGTATACATGAAGGACATCTATGGTTACCCTCTTTTATTCGCTTCGTGTCTTTTTTTCAAACATTTTTTCTTGACAGAACTATGTGAAAAAGAAACAAAGAAAGGATAAGCAACATTGACCTAATTTGGTTTTAATAAATGTATAATCATACAAGTTTACGATAATTTTAGAACTTTAGCAAAACTAATAGTGTGAAACATATATAGAATATTTTGTCATATTTCTTTAATTTTGTTTCCAAATTTTTTTTGAGGACATTTAACTAATAATTGAAATTATAAAAAAAAGAAGTTATTTTCGTGATGCAGACTCTAAAATGTGTTGTTGTAGGTGATGGTGCTGTTGGTAAAACATGTCTTCTGATTTCATACACAACGAATCAATTCCCAGCTGATTATGTGCCAACTGTGTTCGATAATTACGCTGTCACAGTTATGATTGGTGACGAGCCATATACTCTTGGTTTATTCGATACCGCCGGACAAGAAGATTACGATAGATTAAGACCACTTTCGTATCCATCTACTGATGTTTTCTTAGTATGTTTTAGTGTTATTGCTCCACCATCTTTTGAAAATGTTAAAGAAAAATGGTTCCCAGAAGTACATCACCATTGTCCAGGTGTGCCATGTTTAGTGGTTGGTACACAAATTGATTTAAGAGATGATAAAATTATTATTGAAAAATTACAAAGACAAAGGTTACGTCCAATTACAATCGAACAAGGTGAAAGGTTAGCTAGAGATTTAAAAGCAGTCAAATATGTTGAATGTTCTGCTTTAACTCAACGTGGATTAAAGAACGTCTTTGATGAAGCCATTGTTGCCGCTTTGGAACCACCAGTTATTAAGAAGAGCAAGAAATGTACTATTTTGTAGATTAGAGAAAAAAAGGTTCAAATTAAAAGACCTTCTGTCAGGATAAAGATGCACTAACCAAACATTTATATCGAACTCAATAGTATGATTATGCAACCAGTTGTTAATGTTATCGTACATTTATGGGTGATGAGGGCAACATTTGACATTTTTGCATCCACAATGTCTTTAAGCTATTAACACTCTATCGATGTTATTATTTCCACTCAATCATCTTATCCAAAAGAATTTTTTATTTCAGCCATTTGTATTTAATTTTTTTATAAATTTATTCTATTTTAAGTAACGAAAATATATTATAGTTAAGAAACAACTAACTATCGTCAATATATATACATATAAAGTTTAAGATATTCTATTACTTACCAATTTCAAGAAATTGCGACGTTTGTATCAATTGTCTTTTTCTAAAGATGCAGCGCAGCGATGACAAAAAAAAAGTGAAAAATCCAAAATCAATGAAAGTGAAAAAGTAGCAAAGTGGCGAAAAGAGCAATTGTTTAGTATAGAAGCTATAGGAAAAACCATAAGTCAAAGGTCATATATACCGGTTCAGTAAAGAAAATATATTGAATATGGCTCAATTATTCAACAACTCACGTTCTGATACCTTATTTTTAGGTGGTGAGAAAATTAGTGGTGATGATATTCGTAACCAGAATGTTTTAGCTGCTATGGCAGTCGCAAACGTTGTTAAATCTTCTTTAGGTCCTGTTGGTTTAGATAAGATGTTAGTCGATGATATTGGTGATTTCACGGTTACCAATGATGGTGCTACTATCTTATCTTTACTTGATGTTCAACATCCTGCTGGTAAAATTTTAGTCGAATTAGCTCAACAACAAGATCGTGAAATCGGTGATGGTACAACAAGTGTTGTTATCATCGCTTCAGAACTGTTGAAGAGAGCTAATGAATTAGTTAAGAATAAGATTCATCCAACTACAATTATTAATGGGTACAGACTTGCTTTAAAAGAAGCCGTTCGTTTCATTAATGAAGGTTTATCATTAAGTGTTGATTCCTTAGGAAAAGATACTTTAATAAACATTGCCAAGACTAGTATGTCTTCTAAGATTATTGGTTCTGATTCTGATTTCTTCAGTAATATTGTTGTTGATTCTTTATTAGCTGTTAAAACAAGTAATTCTAAAGGTGATATTAAATATCCAGTTAAAGCTGTTAATATTTTAAAGGCACATGGTAAATCAGCCAGGGAATCTATTTTGATTCAAGGTTATGCATTAAATTGTACAGTAGCATCACAAGCTATGCCAAAGGTTGTTTCAGGTGGTAACGTTAAGATTGCATGTTTAGATTTAAATTTACAAAAGGCTAGAATGGCTATGGGCGTTCAGATTAATGTTGATGATCCAAACCAACTAGAACAAATTCGTAATCGTGAAGCAGGTATTATTTTGGAAAGAGTTAAAAAAATTATTGAATCAGGTGCACAAGTTGTCTTAACAACAAAAGGTATTGATGATTTATGTTTAAAGGAATTTGTTGAAGCGAAAGTCATGGCTGTTAGACGTTGTAAGAAAGATGATTTAAGAAAGATTGCACGTGCTACAGGAGCTACATTAGTTAGTGATATGTCTAATTTAGAAGGTAATGAAACATTTGAATCTAGTTATTTAGGTACATGTAAAGAAGTTGTACAAGCTAAATTTTCTGATGATGAATGTATTTTAATTAAAGGTACTTATAAACATTCTTCTTCATCTGTTGTATTACGTGGTCCAAATGATTATTCATTAGATGAAATGGAGCGTTCCTTACATGATTCATTATGTGTTGTTAAAAGAACATTAGAATCTGGACATATTGTTCCAGGTGGTGGTTGTGTTGAAGCTGCATTAAATATATATTTAGACAGTTTTGCTACTACTGTTGGTTCCCGTGAACAATTAGCAATTGCAGAATTTGCTGCTGCATTATTAATTATTCCAAAGACATTAGCCGTTAATGCAGCCAAGGATTCCAGTGAATTGATTGCAAAATTAAGATCATATCACGCTGCAAGTCAAGTAGCCAAGCCAGAAGATACAAAGAGAAAGAATTATCAAAACTATGGTTTAGATTTAATAAGAGGTAAAATAGTCGATGAAGTAGCCGCTGGTGTATTAGAACCAACGATGAGTAAGATTAAATCATTAAAATCCGCATTAGAAGCATGTATTGCCATATTAAGAATTGACACAATGATAAACGTCGATCCTGAACCACCAAAGGAAGATCCACACGCACATTAAAAAAAACCCTCATTTGTATACATATAACTAACAATAATTTTACATATACGTATAAATCTTTTAGTAAAAAAAAAAAGACATCACTGTATAATCAAAAGTCAAAAATCAAAATTAAAAAAAATCAATTCACATCACATGACCCATTCGTAACACACGACACGGAAGCGCCTCCCCGCGGAAACGGTCAAAACGAAAACACCCCCATGAAGAAAAGTTATCGACCGGGCGCGTGCGGGATATTAGCTTTTTCACAGCGATATAAAAAAAATTTTCTCTCTCAACGATGTTTCGCACCACACTACGGATGTTTTCGTGCGCTGGGCACAGCACAATCTTATCTTTGCACATGCAAGGGATTATTCGTGCTTCTTCTTTGTTTAATAATTCGGTCTTAGTACGGACGTTTGACAACAAACCGGCCCCAAAACGATAAATCGTGATTGATATACCCATGATCCCATCCCTATCACATCGCTTCCCTTCTGTTGGGATTCCGAGCTGAGTCGGTTCAGACGTAGACAGACAGAACTAATGGGGACCCTCTGGTGGCTGTTTATGTTGGACGTTTGATGTTGGCCCCATCCATAGATAGTGAGTTGGTTGATCGTTGAGATGGGTAGGCAACTGTTTATAGGTGTAGTTGATGCCTTTTTAATTGAAAAAAATATACCCATTATCATAATTTTGTATTTTTGTATTTTTTCACCTATTTTACCAACTTGTGTATTTGAATAGTTTTTTCCATCCCCCCATCGAGAAGATACTAGGATTGGGATTGGATTAATTGACTGGGTTAAAAAACGATTTTTAGATCGCTGTGTTTTTGTACATGTATAGTTTCAGGTTCGAGAGAGTGATATTGATATGAGATCGAATAGTAATAATACTACACCAGTTGATTTATCTACGACGGATGCAATTGAAGTTGCATTTGCAACAAATGATGCAAAAAAGAGAAATGAATCATTAAGTAATAAATATAAAAATAAAAATAATACTAAAAATGCACTTTTAAAGAAGGAAAAAATTGTTGAATTGATTGAAGTTGACGGTAAAAAAGTCAGTAAGACATCAACTGGTAAAAGAAAATTTCATAATAAATCAAAAAATGGTTGTTTAAATTGTAAAAGAAGAAGAGTTAAATGTGATGAAACGAAACCACGTTGTGTGAAATGTCAAAATATGAATTTAGATTGTGTTTATCATAATTTAAATGATGACAGTTGTGATAATAATAATAGTAGTATTAATAACAGTAATAATGAGAATGAGAATGAGAATGAGAATGAGAATGAGAATGAGAATGATTCTCCTCTTGTAAATCAAAATAAACCAAAAACTAATTATATTTCTAGAGTACCAGATGGAATATTGAAACCGGAGGAAGCAAAGACAGATGAAATTAAAAATAAATTAGATAGACCAATGAACAAAGCAACATCTCTTTTACATAACGGTACCAATAATGATTCAGATCCAACACTTAAAGAAGAAAATCATTTCATGAATAAGGATCCATTATCTGGTTTATTGTCCACATTAGGTCGTTCGATGATGCAAAATGCACAACATCCAATGAATACGGCAGCGACAGTACCATTAGGTACAGATGCAGAAAATTCATTACTTCATCCTTTACTTTCATCAGCGGGTATAACTAATCCAAATTTAGTTTCATCCTTAATCTCAAATGCATTAGGCCAACCAAATTCTGCCACCTTACAACAACTATCTAGTTTAGTTGGTAACAATCTACCTAATAATAATAGTAACAATTTCGATTTTGCAACTTCTTCAAAATTTTCACCTGGTTTAAATCTTTCATCATCATCAACTAATAATATTTTAAATAATGCTACTTCAGATGGTGGTATCTTAAGTGGTTCTACATTATCTGCTCTCACAAATAATTTAAATGCCCTTAATGGTACTTCATCTCCAAAGGCATTTGCTGCTGGTCCAACTCATGCCCAACAATTACAATACCAATTGCATCAACAATTGCAATTACAACAACATCAACAATTGCAATTGCAACATGATCAAGAACTCCAATCACAGCATCAACAATTACAGTTACAACAACGACAATTGTTACAACAATTATTGAATCAAGATCAATCACAATTGCAAGAATTGCAAGCACAAGCACATGCTCAGGAATTAGCTCAACCTTTGGCAACAACTATTGATCAAAGTATTATCCCTGCCCAAATTCAACAGCAAAATAATAATTCTAGCTTCCTGCATGCTCAAAATAATGAAATTCCTTTACAATTGCAAGAGGATTCACTTTCCCAATTAACTAAAATGGGTTTAAATTTTAAAACACTCGGAAATTTACCAACTGCTGGTATAGGTGGTATTGCATATGATTTCCAAGAATTATTAGGTTTAAAATTCAACAATAAGATAACAAATAGTAATCAATCCTCTAAAGCAAGCACAGCTGAGGCAATTCTAGCAGACATGCAAGAACAAGAAAGGTTCAACAAGGAATCAATGAGTTCAACTCATGTAGCACAGGATATAAAAGATAAAATAGTACCTAATGCAGCTAATTTATCTCATATAGTAGGTACTCCAAATAATACTGATCTCCCAATGATCTCTCAATTAAGTCCTATAATTAAAACAGCGCTAGAGGGATCCCTTACAAGCACTTCATCGCCAAATTTAGTACTTTCGGGTAGAGATATGTCCCAAGGCAAAGTTAAATCCGTTGCAGATGTATCAAATTCGATCGATAGTAGAAGTTATTCGATTGATCAAAAACCTAGTATCAGTGATAAAAAAGGCGAAACACAAACTGGAATCGGTAAGTTATTATCCCTTTCTACAAAAGCTAACTTAAATTTAGTTGATATGAAGTTATTTCATCATTATTGTACCGAAGTTTGTTCTTCTATTACCACAGTATCTGTTCCGGAAGTTTGGACTAAAGATGTGCCAGAATTGGCATTTAATTATCCGTTCTTAATGCATTCTTTACTTGCATTCAGTGCTACACATTTGTCAAGAACTGAACCAGGTTTAGAACAGTACGTTTCATCTCATAGACTGGATGCGTTAAGATTATTAAGAGAAGCGGTCCTAGAAATTTCAGAAGATAATACAGATGCTTTGGTTGCTAGTGCTTTAATTTTAATCATGGATTCATTGGCTAATGCATCTTCGACATCATCTGGTTCTCCTAGTACAATGGCATCATCTGCGTGGATTTTCCATGTTAAAGGTGCTGCCACAATCTTAACAGCTGTTTGGCCATTGAGTGAAAATTCAAGATTCCATGATTTGATCTCTGTTGATTTAAGTGATTTAGGTGATGTCATTAATAAAGAAGACGGTACTATATCCGAATTGGTTTGTTTTGATGAATCGATTACTGATTTATATCCTGTTGATATTGATTCTCCATACTTAATAACTTTGGCATATCTAGATAAGTTGTATCGCGAAATTAATGATTCAGATTTTATTTTAAGAGTTTTTTCATTCCCTGCTTTATTAGATAAAACATTTTTAGCTTTATTAATGACAGGTGATTTGAATGCAATGAGAATTATGAGAAGTTATTATAAATTACTAAGAAATTTTACTACTAAATTAAAGGATAAAGTTTGGTTTTTAGAAGGTTTATCACAAGTATTACCACAAGATGTAGATGAATATAGTGGTGGTGGTGGTATGCACATGATGTTAGATTTCTTAGGTGGTGGGTTACCCTCCATGACAACAACAAATTTGTCCGAATTCATTTAAGTAATCAAAAAGTTCTCTTTTTTTTTTTCTACAGAATTCTTAAAGCTTCGCTCTTTGCGCATCAGGAAAAAAACATATAAAGGAACTTAGTGGGCTAGCACCAATTGTAATAATTTTTCAGAAGGGATTAATTCATATATATGTACAGTATTTACTACGTACAATTAAGTATTATTTTTTTTGTTTGTAAAAGTTTCTAGTTGAATAAACTAAAACTAATTTAGAATAAATATTTTGATAGACTCAAAACAAGAAAATGGTTGTTCATAATCCAAATAATTGGCATTGGGTTGACAAAAATTGTATCGGCTGGGCTCGTGATTACTTAACGAAACATTTGGTAGAATTAAGTACAGGTGATAGTTCAGATGATAAATTTGCTAAGATTAAATCTATTTCATCGATAGAAGGTGATTGTGAAGTTAATCAACGTAAAGGTAAAGTTATTTCATTATTTGATTTACAATTAGTTATATTAGTTGATGGACATGTTGGTGATGAAGAATTTGAAGGTAGTATTTCTGTACCAGAAGTTGCATTTGATAGTGGTATTGATGATTATCAATTTGATATTTCTATTTATAAAGAAAATAGTAAATTGAATGAAATTAAACCAACAATAAGAGAAGATTTATTACCTAAATTAAGAGAATTATTTCAACGTTTTGGTAAAGATTTATTAATTGAACATGGTAATGATATTCAAGTACCAGAGAATCAAGTTAATTCTCAATTTACCAAGTCAAATCAACAGGAAAGTTTTAAAGAAACAAACACGGTTATTAAGAACAATGACGTTGATGCGCAAACTCCTGTTGTGAAAAATGTTATTAAAGAGGAAAAAAAAATTGCTATATCTAGTACAGGTGGTAATAAGACAACGATTCATTTAGAACCATCATTTATTGTGCCTGCAACAGAGATATACACGACATTCATTGATAAAGAACGTATAATGATGTTTTCAAGAGGTAGTGTAAGAGTTACAGATAGTAAGAATACATCATCCAAGACATTAATTGTTGGTGATAAATTTGAATTATTCGATGGTAATATCAGTTGTGAATTAATTGAAACTAAAGAAAATACATTGCTTGTATTTAAATGGAGATTAAGAGATTGGCCAAGTAAGATTTGGTCGACATTAAATATGGAATTCCACGAATCCAAGGAGTATCATGAAACGAAAGTCCAAGTCACATGGAGTGGCATACCCGTTGGTGACGAAGACAGAGTCCGTGCCAACTTCGAGAACTACTATGTCAGGCCAATTAAATTGACTTTTGGATTCGGTGTAGTTTTATAGAGAAGTATATATTGCCCTTTTTATACATTATTAGTATCTAATTAATTACTTGGCAATTTTATTATCACAGGTTACGTCATTGTTTCTTTTTTTCCCAAGAGAATGAAAAATAAAATGAAATAAAACTCTCCATTGGTGCGAATTCCGTGTTAATCCGGAGTTTTCCATAAAATACCGGATTTAAAGGGACCGGATGAATGGGATGCCACCACAAAACATAATGGGAATACTGTGTGTGCGGCGGTGCAACGCAACGGAATCAGAAATCCTGCAGCTGTCACCAGCCACAACGGGCAACTGAGCGGAGGAGATACTGGACACCGCATCTGCCCATATTCTGGCGTGTATCTGCAATTAGTATCTTGTCGACTCGTCCAGTGTGCGGATCTGAATTAGATAGACTTCAGAATTTTTCATAATGTGGGCTGTCATGCAAAGCAAAAAACTTGGCGAATGAATGGTCCTGCTATCATTAATTAATAGGTCGTGCCGCATCGGGAGGGGGGATTTTTTGTCATTACTTGGCCATTCCACAGATGACGGTTGGTGGCGGTGTTATGTTCTGGAGGGAACAGAGAGGGTAAGCTGGTACGTCGTCCTTTTTCTCTGGCAAAATTGGTTTTTTCGCATCTGACTTATTTGTAGATCTTGTTTTCGTCCCTTAAACACATATTTTGAAACAGTTGATAGCAGCGCAGTTTACTGGTTGTTGGTTTTTTTTTTCCTTTTTCTCTTGATTGAAACTATATATATCATCAACAGTGTTTAAACTTTAGTACCGTATTTCTTTTCATTTGTCAACCACTACAACTAATACTATTATTTTATTTTTTTTTTTGATTATTTGCTATCATTAACAAACAGGAAAGAAAAAGAAAATTTTACTATCAAATTATAATATTTTAATATATTATATTTTGTATATATTTTATGTGTTTTATCTCTACATTTTTAAAACTAAAAAGATACTAATGACTACAACAAATTATAATAATATTGAAAATACAACAACGATGTCAAAAAATAATAATATGAATGCAAAAGTTAATAAAAATTTAAATTATTTACCTGAAAATTTAAAATTGAATGGTACAACACCAAGTGGTAAATTAAGATTATTCGTTTGTAAAATTTGTACTAGAGCATTCGCAAGACAAGAACATTTAGATAGGCATGAAAGATCTCATACAAAAGAAAAACCTTATGAATGTGGTATTTGTGATAAAACATTTAGTAGAAGAGATTTATTAATTAGACATGCTCAAAAGGTTCATGGAGGTAATTGTGGCGATAGCATTAAAAGGAAAAAAATTAAATCATTATCATCACAATCTACAACAAATAATGATATTATTAAAAGAAGAAATTCAAAATCTATTAATAAAACTGTACATCAAAGGAAAAATGATAAAAGTAGAAAAAATTCAATTGCAACGACAATTTTAAATTCACCGAATTCATCAAATTCATCAAATTCAAATTCAAATTCACTAACATCATCACCTTTAATTGAAACTACTGCAAAGACAACACCTTTTAGTGATTCGCCAATTCCATTATTCGGTTTAACAACATCAACAATAACAGATCCTGATTACATCAATAATAATAATAATAACCAATTCAATTCAAGAAGAAGAGGAAGAACTTCAAAAAATCCAATTCAAAAGAGAAGATTAATAATAACACCAGGTAGTAGTAATGATAATTCAAATCAATCGAAAAAATTAAATAATTCAAATAGTATTGAAGATCAAGAATTAAAACATGAAAATTTGAAAAATCATAAATTTGCAAGAAGAGCTTCTTTTAGTGCACAATCTGCAGAAAATTATGCAGCAACATTATTCAAAACAGATGAGTACCATTATGAAAGAGTTCAATTTTCAACTCCTGAATTATTACCGGCAGATTTTAGAGTATTTTGGAATCAACCATTTTTGCCAATAGAAAATATCGATACATTTCAATTAGATGATTCAAATACAACAACAAATCATTATAATTATAATACTCAAGGAATTCCACCAGAATTTTGTTTATCTGATACGGTTAATTTAATTAATAATAATGATATACCACAATCGTCAGATAATAAAAGTTCAGATAGTGATAATAATTCATCTGAAAGTTTAATTAAAAAAAATACTTTTAAATCAACTTCTTTTGTATCAACATCACAATCCGAAACACCAATTTTTACTGATATTCAAAATAATCATGATTCTCATGATAATAATTATAATAATATTCCAAAATATCAAGATAAACATAAAAACCAAGATGAAAATGAAAATACCGGTTCTCCAAGAGATATTATGAATACCCTAATGTCTATCAGCACCCCTGTATCATTACAAGATCCGTTCTCAGCAGATTTAGAAGATATAGATTATTCAACAATGAATTTAAATCAGAATAATATCGATATGGATAAGATCGCTATCGATTCACAAAATATTTTTCAAAACTATATAAAAAATGAAGAATCTAAGACAAGTATCTTCTCAACTGTAAATTTTGATGATCCTTTAACAATCATTGAAAATTTACCATGTCAAAACGGCAATGATACTAAAGACAATTATAGTTTTTATGGTGTGGATTACATGACCGTTTCAAATATCTCAAAAGCGTCTCCTCCAGGTTCCAACAAAGATAATATTTCATATATTAAAGAAAATTTATTCACAAGTAAATTACGTGACTATTGTAATTCTGTGTTAAATTATTATAAATCAAATTGTTACAACAGTGGAGGGAGTACGTTTAATCCAGATCCTACATTATTATCGAAAGAACTTCTTATTCCAAGTTGTAATGAAATGAATTATTTTTTGACACTTTTTAAAAAACATTTTCTTAGACATTATCCATTCATTCATCCGACTATATTGAATCTAGATTTTATATCTTTTCAAAGATACTTATATGAAGATGAAAATTTAACAACGGAAGCAATAGATACTATGGAAAGAAATAATGATATGATATTTATTGCAAGAACCGTTTGTTTACCACTTTCAATGGCAACTTTTGGTTCATTATACAAAAATGGTTTTAGCCCAAAAACTTTAATACTATTCGAGATTAGTAGGAGAGCAGTTCATGTTTACTTAGAGTGTAAGAAAGAAAGTTATTTGGAAAAGAAAAGAAAAATTGATATTCAGTGTAACGATACTTTACAAGATTCGACTCAACACGCTTGGCTTATTCAAGTCTTAATCTTAAATGTAATTTTCGGATTTTTTGCAGATGAATCTAAACATGTGAATGATCAGTTGGTCAAACGACAAGTTTCCGGAGTTTGCAAAGTTGTTAAAAAAAACATTTTAAGGTCTGTATCAGTGGGATTTTCAGGTAACAATAACCAGAATCTTTCTTTTAGTTCAAAAGTCAATTATATTCTATTTGAAACTAAAGTTAGGTGTATCTTACTATTGTACAGATACTGCCAGTATTTGAAAATATTTTACAAAATTGAATCAAAATTATTTCTAACTGAAGGGGAAATTGATAATGTTTCAATTCCGGATACAGAAAATAAATGGCTGTCATATTCTTTAATGAATAATAATGATAATAATCTTTTCAAAGATCCCGTTGAAAAGCAATATTTTGTACCTTTTACTTTTTTCTACCATAGTTTCTCGTTCAATGACAGAGGACTACATGCCATTCCAGAATATTTAGCAAGTTCAATGCTTTATTACGAATATAATACAAGAAAATCATCGACTTTTCATATTTTCTTAACTAGAATAGATACAAAAAAATTAGAGTTGAACTTACCTAATCTCAGATCTAGTAGCAACACGTATGATTTGTCGAATAATGACACTGTAAATGAAAATAATGTTGATAATCCTAATGATTTAGTTCATGAAATGATTGCCGACTCAGAGACACTGATTTCCGATAGTATTGTTCTAAAAAACTGTTTGATGGTCATGCAATTCTTTGAACTTATTAACAAACATACTGGAGTCAAATTTTGGTCTGGTACTATAGACCATATGTATGAATTATTCTTAAGCCCTGCAAACATAAACTTATTGGCCGAAGGATCATATACATTATTAACAGATTTCTTAGTTGCCTTGAACTTTTCTATCCAAAACCTCTCGAAGTTATTAGTATTTGACAAAAATACGAATAACATGGAGTTTAATAGTGAAGTGTTTTCTGTTTTCAATTTCCAAGGTATATATTATAACTTCCTAATTATTATAAAATTTTTATTGGATTTTGAAGCAACCCCAAACTTCAAGCTTCTGTCAATTTTTACAGAATTAAAGAAACTTGCTAATCAAGTTCTAATCCCAAAGTTATCAAATTTATACCCAAATGATTTTACCAAGTTTGGCAATTCTTTCAAAACTTCTACTAATCATATGGGTAATGACCAAATGTATGTCACCAATGAATCTACTTTCAGCACTCTCAATATTGAAAGAATTTCTAAAATTATCAATGACGTTATAGTGTATTCTTTTAATGATTCATCATTCTTAAATATGGCAGACCAAACAAATAACGAATTTATGTTTGAACAAGAACAAAATAATAGGACTCTCTTCAATTTTGCAGAAAGGATCCAAAATGGAAATGATATCGAACTTCAAGAAAATTTTCAAAAGTCTAACTCTTCATTTAATTTACTCTTGCATCATTCCAGACAATCCATCCATAATAAACATAATGATAATAAAAAACAGAGTTTTGCGGTAAGATATCAATTATCACTTAAATACACTGTAATTGCCAAATGTTTATTTACTGGCATCGTGGAATCGCATGTACACTATAGTTTATTATCAAAAATGAGTAATGATTTTGGAAATCTAGAGAAATTTTTGGACCTGGTAGATAATGAGACAACATTGTCAAAGTTTCATTTAGCTCAATAAATAATCTATACTATACAAATTGTAAATATACCTTGCATGAAAAAATTTTATAAAATACACCACTACATTCCATTAAATTATTCCTCTTGTAGTCACAATTGAAAACATGTGTAAATAAAATCAAAATATGATAAACTTTATCGTTAGAATTGTCATATAAATTATGCTAAATATAAAATATTACATTATACAGGAAAACCTGTACTTCCATTAATAATTGTTTGAATTAGCCATTCCTTATACTCCACATAATACGAAACGGAGGTATCTAATTTTGTGGCCAGTTCTTCTTGAACTTTCCCAACCATACGTGCGGTTTCAAAGTTACTTTTATCCGCATTTAAATAAAAAAGTAACTTAAAGTTGATATTCTCACATTGAGTTACAGCTTCCTTCACGGTTTCAAGATTATCAATAAAATTTTCAGAACATTCACTAATTACCAATTGATAAAGCCTCTTGACACCAAAACATGCGAAAACGAATTTGACGAATTCTGTTAGATTGGAGTTGCCACAAATGATGACAATAAAATCATTCATCAAGTCATTTGTTAGATATACTTGACTATCAAGTGTCTCTCCAGCCAATAGATTAGTGTAAAACTTGAAAATATTACTCGACTTTACTACCATTGAGTCAGAACTATCGTCTAAGCGCAATCTTGAGCTTTCTCCTGATGGTAATAAATAATTTGGAATTAAATTGTACATCAGCCTATTGTGGGATAAACATTCATGAATAAATCTCCAATGTAATGTGGGCCAACCGAGTGCTAGAGTTTCAAGATATTTAGGGCTCCGTAAGTATTTTTTGGTAATCAGACAAGCAAGCCTGTAATTAGCTATTTTAGAATATTTCTTCCATTCTAGTTGGAGCTGGAATTCCTTTAATGTGTGGTCATTTAGCTCTGTTGAGTATGAAAATAGGTTAGAAAACCCCAGATCGATTACATAACCGCCTTCCGCTTCTATCAGATCTCGAATTTCATCTCTATTCTCGAAAAGAGAAGTCAATACAAAGATACAGTTTTCAAATATTTTTACGTGTTGATCTGGATGATTATTCTCTAAGATATTGGAGTCGGGTACAGAGTCAGCTTTAGTCTTGCTATCCACTTCTTCTGAATTTAAAATGAAACCATTGTGATTACTACCTGAAGGAATAGAATGTAGAATATTTTCTTTACTTTTAACAGGAGCAACGTGGGGTATTTCTTTTGGTTCAAACACAGGATCGTCATTGTTTGAACCAAAATCATCATCATCGGAACTTTCTTTGTAGTTAACGTCTTGTTTCGAGAATAGAGAAGATAAACTCATCTTCTTTTTCCTTTTAAATGTACTTTCCTTCGGTGGTTGAATCTGCTTATTCTGAAACTTTGAGGCTTGTTGTGGATCTAATACAATCTTGCGTCTTTTGACCCATTCATCTAAATCAATATATATAGAAGAAAGAGGTACAATTAGAATTTGGTCACTATTAGAACTATTCTTTTTCTTTAAATGGACTGTATCATAACCTCGAATGCACCTTACAACTCTTTCATTGTGGGAACAACATTCAAGAGCGGTAACTTTATATGGAGAACCATTGTATTTTACTGAATCTCCTACTCTTATATCTAGATGATAAGTATCCTCATCCTTTGCTTGGAGCTCGTCAGTTTCAAAGAGTACGTGCAACATATTGGTTTCAGGATCTCTAGATTCAATAATACCCGGGTAAAAATGGAAGTTAATACTATACTGACACCAGACAGCTTCTTCAAATACGATATTTTCCTTGGTGAGTAACTGTTTATCTTCTTCTCTAATCTTACTCGGGAATGCAGTTTTTTGTCCCTGTGTATGCAATAAAGTAGCTATAGTATTGGAATTCTCTTGGGAAACTTCCAGACCTTCTATGCTTCTTTTTGACTTCCGTCTTCCCACTAAGATGCGTTGAGATTCTTCAACTTCCCCCTCTGGTAATTCTGGTAACTCTTGTGTCATTTCTGCATCACTCATTATGATGTTATCGGCTCTTGTTTCAATAGTGCTATATTTCATGGTGTTTTCGTAATCATTTTCATTGATACTTGACGGCAGGAGGTTTGGTTTGCTAGAAACCTTTAAGAATACTAAATTTTTTGAACTGGATCTCCTTTCTTGAGGACTTGGAGAAGACGTCGAGCTTTCGATAGCCTCAGCGACATTTAATTCATGAATTATTTTGGAAGGCGAACTTGTCTCAGGAACTTCTAATATTGGTTCTATATTCGTTTTATTTGTATTTAATGGTGTATCAAACTGTGATAATCCAGTCTGTATTTTTGAAATGTCTTCTTGTGTACTTAGACGATCTTCATTTATATCATGAATGGATTGAGCTTCAATCTCAATTTGATGGTCAGTAGAAGAGGAAGTATTTTGTGTTATTTTCTGTTTGGCATATTTCTTTTCTATCAACTGCGTCTCACTCTTTAAAATTTGGGTCTTGTCATGTTGAGTTGACATGCTTGGAATTGAGTGAATATTTATTTGGGTATCCATTTGGACCTCAGGCTGTGATTCTATTAACTGCGTTTTAATTGAATGTATTAACTGAGTTGTTTTGTCAAAACTTTCAGATGTATTCGCACCTCCATCTGGTCTAAAGATCCATTGATTTGAAATGTTTGCATCAGCTGTAGTGTCATCTATATACTGCTCTTCATCAATGGTAGTATTTTGGTTCAGTTTAGATTTTGTCACATCATTACCAATGATGCCCTCATTATCATTTTCATCTATCAGTAAATTTGAACTCTCTTTTCTATGTAGACTTATCTTCCTAAATGTATCTCCCTTTGTATTATGCTTTTCAATTGTTTGAGTTTCTTCTTCAGCTGGTACTATTAGCAAATTATTTCCTGCTTCTTCGATACTATGAGTGACTATTTTTATGTTCTTTAATGTGTCAGTTGCTGTTGTATTATGTTCTTTGACCTGTCCATTCTTACTTTCAGTGGTAGGAGAATCTATAATCCTCTCTATTTGTTTGAAATCGTTATTAGGAGTTAACCGTTCAGATTCTGGAGTATCCGGTGGTGAATAATTGAATTTTTCTAAGGTAATATGAGTATCTAGCGTTGTAGTATTGCCGCTTTCTACATCAGACATGGAGTGAGAATCTTGAATATCTAATTTAATATCCTTTTCAATTTTTTTAGATGATTTATTATTTTCTGGAAGTATGATATTGTTTGAACTTTCGCTAACATCTGAATCCTCTTTTCGGATTGCTTTCAGTTTACGAAGAAGGTTGCCTTGACCTGGACTTCTATTTTCCAGAAGGAAGTCTCTTAATCTATTTAAATTTGGTGTTCTTGTCTGTTCAGGAGATCGTTTTACTATTAAATTCATATCTCCGTTAGAACTCGAGTCATCTGACGCAGATTCATCTTGGTTTTCTTGGGTAATACTATCATGACTGGAAGACGGGAGTTTTATTTCTACGCCATCTTGGATTTGTATATCACTTAATGCCTTGCTTTCCATCTCTGAGATATCAGAAACTACACCAAATTCTTTATTTGTATTCATTTTGTGGATGATCTTGCTTGCCACTGGTGTTGGTTGGGTCACTACGTCTTTTGAACTATTAGATTGATCATACCATCGTTCACTCATATTCATAGAATAAACTTGCAGAAAGTTTATAAAATTGATGGATTATAGAAATATAAAAAATCTATAGATAATGAATTTGGCCTTTCAAAGCGTAATGATTGGTTTCTTTATGGTTAAATTTCTCTTTCCTTCACAACTAGTAAAATGATTATATTATCACTTTTGTTTTGGTTTTGCAGAGGTCGCGCAAACAAGTCATCGCAAATGTTAAATTTTGACGTGTATATCAGAATAACAATGGCAGACTCTATTAAGCTAAATAACTTTAATTTTTAAAGTAGAACTATTTTTTGTTCTCTTATTGGACTAAATATATATTTACGTTTCTCTATAGATGTTACCGGTACAATTTACTTAGCTAGAAATGGAAGACGTATACATAAGTTATAGTGCTCTTTCCAGTTCACTCATTGCAACTTTAGTAGTAGGTGACGAATCATTAGAGTTTTGTAAGATCTTTTCTAAAGCACCAATTCTCTTTTGGTAAGCTTCAATAATTTTATTTTTTTCTTCTAATTCTTTCCCAAACAACATATTTTTGTCAAATTCTATTGGGTTTATGAATTGTGAATCTAATAATATTGGTGAAACTTCAGAGGGTTCGGTTGTTAGTTCAGAGCTTCTTTCAAATATATCAGGTTTTTGCACTTTTTCTGATTGTCTTTCTAGTAATTTTCTGGTTCTAAATCTTTCGTAAATTACGCTATTTGTAGAGTATTTGAGTTCTTGTAAATGTGAACCCAAAAGGAGCCCTTTTAAGAAAAAAAGATCTGACGTAGAAATATTATCTGTGTAAAGTTTTGAACAGATATGACTCCTATAAAACTGATTCTTTTCTTTATCCCTTTCGTTACCTAAAATTACGGCAAATGGCTGATAGTTTTTAATTAGTACATGATCAGTCTCTTCATAAATGTCATCAAGATAATCATCACCAAAATTAAAAATGGTTATTTTATTTTCATAAACTGCTTCATTCACTCTGTCTTTTATTAACTCAATTTCCTTGTTATTAAATCTATCAGATTTCGCAATCACAATAATAATGTTTATCAATGGATAAATTTCTCTTAATAAATTAACTTCAAGGTTATGTAAACCCTTTGCATTACCGTCAATAAAAAGAATACCCGCGTGCAGTCTTTTATCTGAAAGACCATTGAATTCTGTATTTCTTTGTACTTTTATTTCATCTTTTAAAAATGAATTAAATTGATATTCAAGATAATCTTTTATTTTCTTGGCGGTGGAATTATTGTTAAGTTGATCCATAATGTCACAAATTGTAGCATTGATAATAATAGGGGCTCCAACTTCATTCTGAAGTTTAACAATTGAATGACCAAACACGAATTCTTGTTTATCCAGCTGAGTAATAGATTCAGAGTCAAGACAGATTATCTCAGATTCATCGCTAGTATTTGACAGATTCTGTAAAAAAGTATGTTTTCCAATACCAGGTGAACCCATTAATAATAAATTAAGATGAATTGCCTGTTTGGAAATTTTTCTTCTCCGAATCTCCTCTACAGTTCTCATTTTGTTGTTTATTTAGCTTTAATTCAATATATATTAGTGTGTTTTGGGAAGTAAGAATTTAATCAATCTTATATATATTACTTACTTTATTTTGTGTCACATAAAAAATAATAATTAGTTGAGCGGACGTTATATCATTTAGTATGAAAACGGAAAATATTACAATATGTGTTATAAATAGTTAACCGTGATACCATACTATATATACTTATATTAGGAATATAAATAATTATTTAAGGTTTTTTATGATTTCATTTAAATATAGGCATCTTCAATTTATTTGTATGAATTGAATTTTTTTTTTCAACGTTATTTGGTTCACCAATTGATTTATTCATCATGTCAATATGTTCCTTATATTTTGTTATCATGGCATGTGAATCCAGCTTTGGTTTATTTGCAGTTCTCGGAATATGTATGTGTTTATTAGATTGTTCAATTTGTTTCAAATATAGATCTGAAATATTTTTTTTATTATTCGATTTTGGTAATATTAAATTTTGTAATTCGTTAAACTTATCAAACATTATATCACTTTTTTCAATTTGTTTTATCTTCGATAAGTTTTCCATATCATTTTCTTTTGACATTAACTTTTCAAAAAGTAAAGCTTTATCTTTAACTTTTTTAGAGTATCTTAATTTATCTATTGATTCAATACTTGATATTTTATTCTGTAAAGGTGAAGACGTAGTTTCATCTAATGAAGCATTCCATTCATCATCAGAAAATAAAGAGTTTGTTGATAATCTTGAGAAATTGGAACTTGGAGAATCTGGATGTGCAATATTTACTGATTCGTGAACTTTAATATCTGTTTTCGTTAAAATTGATTCTTTTGATTCTTTTGATTCTTTTAATATTTTATCATTAATAGATTTCATTATGTTAATATATTTAATAACAAATTTACCCATATTTTCCATACTGGAATCATTTCGTAATTCATCATCTAACCAAAAAAAATTTTCTGTATCATTTAACCCTAATGTAACACAAATTGATGATAGTTTTGATTCTTTAATTAATATTCGGAAGAAATGACATGTTTCATATAGTTCAATTAAATCGTTAACCTCCAAATAGGAGAAGATTTGTAATAAGATATTTAATGGGAAATTAAGCTGGCCTCCCGAAGACATTGTTTGTATTATCTTGAGTAATTTTTTATTATCGAACAGGGGAAAATGGTAATGAGGCTCTTAATTAGTAATGAGTAAATGAAAAAACAATAATAAAATCTGAAGAAGGAATATATGAGTATAAAATAGTTGATATAAGTGAATATATCTTATTGGTTTGATAGCATGGATAACTAAAGTGACGGTATGACCTAATAATAGGTATACAATTGTTAAATAAAATAGTGACCATCACGTCTTAATTTAATTTAGCATTTGTTAATCAAGCTGGCTTTATTTTTTTTGTTTTTCAGCGCAGCAACTTTATACCCAAAAGGGAAATCATATCAACAAAGATGAAGTGTTACAAAATAGTCGTTTCACTGGATTGAAGTCGTGCAACTTAAAACATCAGAGCAAATGTTGTGGTCGTGCCAATTTGGTGGTGGAAATCTGACAAGACTGTATATCCAGTTGAAATGTAGGTTGGTTGTTATGTATGACGAGAATTTGTGTACTTTCTTCGTTTTCGTACAAAACTACCAACATACCTCGATGCCCAAGTCATTTGAATAGTGCCGTTCCTTTATCTAAACTTAATAGAACTACAGTTATGGAATTGGTAATAACTAGTTATATGTGGCTTGCTCCTGTTCTGGGTTTATATTTCCTGAGGGATAGGGTTCTCATGAATCATGCATTTGAGATAAGTTACATATGTGCAACTACAGCTACATGTTCTAAAAGATACAGTTGCTTTTTAGCTTCCTAAAAAAGCTATTACTAGTCATTTTACTGGTAGTTTATAGATAAAAAAACCTTTATGTATATTTTATTAAAATATTTTCATCCTAACCATCTTAGTATGTTCTTGTTGCATGCAGGGATCGATCCGCCGCCATCTAAGTAATCTGAAATATAAAGTCTCTAGATTGAAAAAAGTACAATGAAAGGCAAACTACTCTCTTTAAAACAGCACAACGTATAGATTGCATAAGAACTTCTTAGATAAAAGGAATACTATAATCTGCAATGAAGGCAGTAACTGCATTGGGATGTTTTCTTCCACTTCTATATAAGGTTCATGCGAAAATAGTAGGTGTATCTCCAGTGAATCAATCCTTATATAAACCCAACGATCAAAATAAATGGAAATGTCTTACAAATCCTGATATAGAGATTGATTTCAGTCAAATAAATGACGGGATTTGTGATTGTCCAGATGGTTCTGATGAACCAGGTACCTCTGCATGTTCTGATACGTTAGAATCAAGATTATTTTATTGTGAAAATAATGGTTTTAAACCAAGATACATACGTGGAAGTCTGGTTAATGATGGCGTTTGTGATTGTTGTGATTGTTCAGATGAAAACCTAACTGAATCGAGGAATATTTGTGAAGAACTTTCAAATTCTTTCAATCGTATAGTTGAAACCGAAATGAAGAAGTATAAAATAGGACAAAATAAATTATTAGAACTTTTAGAAGAATTCCATGTACCAAGTGATAATTATTCAGGAGACCAAGTGGGTGACAGTGAGATTGAAATAATAAAAATTGATATTGAAAGTTTAAATGGTGAATTAGAGAGTATTAAAGAATTATTAAAAAAAAATAAAGATCATTTCTATTCTAAATTAGAAATTGATAATCCAATTCTATTAGATTTTGAAAAAATTAACTTTAATTATTTAAATGATGAGATTGGTATCATGTATGAAACTATTGAAAGTGTAAGTAGAGCGTATCAAAGTTTAATTCAAATATTAAAAGATTTATGGCTATCATATGCTGAATCTATGAATGATCGTGTTGTTAATGAGAATATGGATAAATTTGACAAATTAATTAGAAGACCAGAGATGGAAAAAATTGTAGCAGATGGTGATGTAGATGTGGAACAACGTGATCAACTTTTTGAATATTTAAATGAAGAATTGCCAGCAATTTTTTGGGACCGAGTATCTGAATTTCCAGCATCATATTCTGTAAGAAAAGTAAAATTTATTGAAGCATTAATTAATGGTAAAGTCGATTACACCGTAACATTGAAAAAATACATTAAGGAGTTTTCCAGTTTATTAGACGAAATCTCTGAGAATTATAATGTTAATTTCCAGGATTCTGGTGTTTTAACAGCAGTTAATGACTATAAAAATTATTTATCTAAATTTACAGATATCATTGGTGACACAAGATTTACCGTTTCTAAGGAATTTAAGAATGAGTTTACTAAATTAATGAAAGTTATCAAAGAAGATGTACCAAAGTTAATACCAGAGGATAAGGATGACACTTTAGACGATGGATCTGGCAATAACTTATGGAATTACTTAACCAATGAAGTATATGGGACGCTAAGTACGGATTTGGAATCATTAAAACAGCAAATCGTCAGTTATGAGACTAGAATCAAGAATATTGAATCTAGTTTAAAGGAAAAAACAGCAGAATATAGTTTATTAAAAAAAATTGAAGAACAAGAAGAAATTACTGTGAATGAAAATGGTTTAAGTAAAGAAGATAGAATTTTATTAAAACAGGTAACAGATTTGGTTGAAAAAATGGATGAAAATACTGGTTCCATTTCACAAGTTCTTGATAATTACAGATATGAAATATCATTAAATCCATTATTACCAGGTTTTATTCAACAACATGAAGATAAGGAACATGGTAATAATGTTAGAATTGGTTATTTAACTCAAATATACTTTGATAAGAAGATCAATTTTTCTAAGTTCTCCGATTATATCAAGATGGAATGGAGTGAAGATGATATAATATCCCATTTATTCAGTGATAAAAAGACTATTGGTGAAAGAGAATATTTATTTGGTAATTTGGAAGGAGTAAATAATGGACTTATATTTGAATTTACTGGAGGTGAAAAATGTTGGAATGGACCACAAAGATCGGCAAAATTATTTATCAAGTGTTCAGAAAATTTTGAGATTCAAAATGTTTATGAAACAACAAAATGTAACTACATGATTGATGCAAGTGGGCCAATTGGTTGTAATTTAAATTTTGAGTTTAATGAATAAACTACATAACATTACTATATAAAACAGTCTTCTGTATACTAAAATAAAAAAAAAAAAAAAATAAACAAAGTAAACTAACTATTTTACTGCCTAGCAATATTAGATATTTTGGTAAGAGGTCCCTTTATAACAGCTTCTGTTTTAAGCGGAACGCGCTCCTGTGATCTCAAATCGACGTCTGCCTATTTTATTCTAAACAACTTCTGCCGCCCTAATTTCCCTTGTGTCTCTCTGTTCGGTTTCTGCTCCCCTCAGCGGATAGAGGCAGAGCTTCGAGCAGAGAACCGACATACCATGCCATAATGAAAAATTACGGATCGATATTCTCGCAATGCGAATTCGAATGGCGCAGAGAAAATCATGTAGAGGTGTACAAAGACCGATACTAACCAAGCGATTTATTCTCGATGGGGAACGGTTCATTGTGATAAAACTTGTTGGGCTAGTACAGGACGCTGCAATTGTATGGATCGTTGGTGCAATTCTTCCTGGTCTCATGTGCTTCTTGTGTGCATTCACATTTTTCTTGTCTTATTTATTTTTGGTTTGTCAGTAGGAACCCTCCCGTCGGATCTTATTTTCTGCATTCGTCATGCTTAAGTGAAGTTTCTATTCAGTAACGTTATCCAGATTAAGTCGCTTCTCAGGAAATATATATCAAGAGTAAGTTGATATAGTTGCCTTCCAATAGTACTTTAGTTATATTGTTTTGTTTCATTTTTTAACACATTCAGTTATATAGATTTATTATTACTAAATAGAACTATGCCTTCAACTAACTTTGTACCACTTTATGAAGTCGTACCACCTGAGACCACAAATTATAAAATAGTGAAAACACTAGATGATCTTTCTTGGAATATTCCAAAGAAGAGGAAAGAAAATAAGAAAGCTACATCTACATCTACATCTACATTAAAATTAACTAAAAAAATTGATTCCAAAATTGAAACACAAACTTTATATTTTACGGATTTAGAAAGTGGTGTCTCAGGTTTTATTCAAATTCTATATTCGTATGTATTAGGTGGACTTTATAAAGGTTTCCAATTGAATTTTAAAATTTTTAGTCATAAAAAAGATGTCGCTAAAGATTTTGAAGCTTGGGAGAGTTTTAAATTAAATGATATGGAATTCATTAAATCCGATAGCAAAGCTGATGAATATCTTTTTTTAAGTGCTGCAGGTAAACATTCGAGTATTAAATTAAGTCAGAATTCAAATAAAAAAACTGCAGATGAATTCTTTTGCGGTTTAAATATCAATATTGAGATTCCAAAAAACGATTTAATTATTGATCTAAAGGCCTACCTAGGAAATGGTTTTATGATCAGCCCAGACGGTTGCAGTTATTATCTAGATAAATCTGTTGATTATCAAAGTGAGTCATTAGGTGATATAAACAGAGCAGGTAAAACTTCTGGAAAATACATGAGACATTTATTTATGCCAAATGGTTATTGCGACGGTCATATCGAATATTCTAAAGGTGATGATATATTAGAAATTAATTTGGTTAAGGTTCCAATTGTATATATCGATGCCGTTCAAGGTTTAATCCCAAATAAAGCAGCTCGTATGTGGAATTTCTTATCATTTAAAAGTAATACTTATACAATTACATTAATGGAATATATCACTACAGAAGATTATGGTAGTGTAACGGTTACAATGTGGAGTATATCAGAAAATAATAAAATTGTAACAATTGGTTCTCAAGTTGATAATGAAGATATTGTTACATATACTAAAGTTGAAGTCGACAAGAAAACAGGTTGGGAATATCCAACTGTTATTAAATTCAATTTCATGAATGGTGATAAATTAAAGATTAAGAATTTGAATTTGGTTAATAGATTCGATATCCTAGGTGAATTACCTAGTGTGATAAGGAAAGCTGCCTCTAGCATTGCAAATATTAAACCGTACTTATATCAATTTTGCCAAGAAACTGAATTTAAAGGTGAAAAAGGTACTTCGATCTTTGAATCAACTTTTATTAGTTAGTTAGTTTTGCTTTTTTTTTTAGTCTAATATATAAAATATAATTTACTAATTAATGATTAATTAAGATCTTTCAGATATGGTTAATTGTACTACGGTTAAATTTCAATTATAAATATATAAATGTAATAAGTAGTATAATAAAATATAAATATTGATCCGATAGGATTTGGATAGATAAAATACAAAAGGTTCTTAATAGTAAAATCCAAATTAGAAAAGTACAAACGTTTATCCAATTTGTATGATATAGTATTTACTAGGATGGCGGGAAATTGTTTTAACCTTTTCTATCTAAGAAAATTATTATTGTTATTAGTTTTGAATATATTATTATTCTAGAAGGAAAAAAATAGAAAAAAATTTAATCAAACTTCTATGCTGATAAATGGAATCCATTGAGTTTGATGATGCAATTATTATAATATCTATAATAAAATTTAATGACATGAATAAAAAATGGAAAGAAAATATAATAAAGCATTAACCTAGTAATTTAACAAAAAACCACGCTGCACCTGCAGCTATACCACCAACAGCCATCATTTGAGCACCTTCAACAGTTTTCTTAGATTTAGTAGCAGTTTCACCCATGGATAATTGTGCTTTAAAATAACCGAACATGAATAAGGTAATTGCCATAACAAAAATTGAATAGATTAAACCTGTACCTACATCGCTTACGAAAAAATATGGTAATAATGGTACAAACCCACCAACTAAATAACCGCCACCAATTGTTAAGGCACTAATTGTTTGTCTATTTTCTGCTGGTTCATCTAAATCTCTACCATACTTAATAATAAATTCTAACATTAATTCTGGAGTATTCTGTAAATCTTTAATAAATGATACTATAGTTTCTTCACTAAAATCTGGATTTATACTAATTAAAATATCTTCGACTTCATGATTTACTAATGTTGTATCTTGAAAAAATTTCTTTCTTTCTAATTTAACTTCTGATTTATAATAATCTAATTCACTTTTAGCACCTAAATAACCACCTAAACCCATTGAAATTGCACCAGATATTAATTCAGCGAAACCACCAGTAATAACTAATTTTGAATCACCTAATGATGATAAACCTGCAGTTAAAGCAAATGGAACTGTTAAACCATCACTTAAACCAATAATTAAATCGCTGATGACTCTTGGATCGATTGAATTGAAAATACTATTCGATGATTCCGAACTATTATCAGAATCAGAATTATTTTTATCTGTTGCATGATTAATATGTGCTTCCAAATCATGAGAATTTGAACCATATGATGTATCATTTGTCATATTATTAAGTAGTGATGTATTTTGGTTTTTCTTTGTATTATCGTTATTTTCTTTGAAGTTTGGTAAAATTGCAGACATTACTGCATTTTTAATAGCAACAATAGCCATATTTAAATGATAAGTTATAATTCTTATGGTCGTTTTTTTTTTGATAAATAATTAAGAAAATGAAGTAAATAATTTAAGTCAATTTGCTATATTATATCTATATTGAATTTATTTCAAACTTTCTTTGTAATCGCGAAATTTACTAATAAAAATTCAGGATTTTTTCAGAACTTCAAAACTTGATCGAAACCTTTAATTTTTTTGCGTTATTCAAGGATAATATACTAAAACACAGATAAAGATTTTATTGATATCAATATATTAAATTATAATGTTATTTTCTTAAATAGAAACAATAATCGATGATTAGAAATCTGATTATAAAAGAGGAAGATACAAGATTGCTTTAAATTCACTTTATCTTATGAACTTCCCCGACCGATGAAATGTACGTGTATCTAACGAAACACATGCATACTGTAAACAGTTCTGGATAATACAGTGGTTAATGCTCACAAAGTCTATATATCATGGTTACTAAACCTGTATGTTTCTTAGTTCTTCGGTGATTTACTGTGCACCTCTATTTGTAATGAAAAAACAAAAGAAACACAATGTTTGTGAGGAGGCCTCGACCAATCAGAAGAGAGAGCGTTAGTAATAGTAGTAATAGTGGCAGGCCTCCGCGGACAGCGAGACGGCCGCTGAGCTAATTATTCCGTTACCGTCCGGATCACGTGTATGTCACGTTTATAACACGTGAGTATTATATATATATATTTATAGATATATATATATTTATAGATATATATATATACACTACAGGTGGTAGTTATATCCTTATATATTAATATTCGTAGCGAATAATTTTGTTTTTTGAATATGTATAATAAGATATCCAATCAATCGATAAAATGTTTTTTATTTATTTATTTTTTTTTTTTGATAGGATCTATATTTTTTATCATTTTGTTCTCTGTACAACAATGTACAAACAAATCATATGAAATAAACAAATTTGTTGAAATGATATTTGGCATTTTATTTATACAAATAATTGACATAAGTTATTTAAAGAAAACATTGATATGTCATAAATTAGAAATAATATTGAATTAATATTAGAAAAAAAATAAGTATCGTTACAAACTATTATACAATATAATATAATTGTTAAAATTTTTAATTTATGTATGACCCAAATAATATTATTGCAAAAATTTTATATATAGTTTTTTTTACCTTGCAGTTTAAATGAAATTAAAACTTCCCATTAAGATTAAGCTTGAGTGGATGAAGAATATTTGGTAACAGCTCTAGTACCTTCAGAGACAGCATGTTTAGCTAATTCACCTGGTAAGATTAATCTAACAGCAGTTTGAATTTCTCTAGCAGAAATAGTAGATTTCTTGTTGTAAACAGCTAGTTTAGAGGCTTCAGTAGCGATTCTTTCAAAGATATCGTTAACAAAAGAGTTCAAAATAGACATAGATTTTTGTGAAATACCTGTATCTGGATGAGTTTGTTTTAAAACTTTGTAGATATAAGAAGAGTAAGTTTCCTTTCTAGCCTTAGTTCTCTTCTTTCCTTCAATACCAGAAGAGGTCTTTTTGGCGGCTGGTTTCTTTTCAGCTGGAGCTTTGGAGGCAGGTTTCTTTTCGGCTTTAGCAGACATTGTAATTTATTTTGTTATATGTGTTTGTGTTGATTTCTTTTAATTAAAATAATAAAATAATAATATATAAATCAAGAAGTGGTAAAACAATTAAGAGAAATAATCGAAACTAAAGAAAAAAAAATAAATCATAAGTTGGAATATTACTCATCTTTATATATCAATTTTTTATTTCATGCCTCTGAATATTCAATTTTTTAAAGATAATAAACATAAATCACACACAATTTCTAACAAATAACATAATTAAGACATAACTTCCTACCAATTTTCAATAGGGAAATGTCATACAAATAAAATAAATAAATAAAACATCAAACGTTCCAGAATTTTCCCTAGCGGAGACTCGCTTAACTATGTTCATCCGCGAAAAAAGCGGAACACCAGGGGAACTATATTTTCCAGATCGGGCGACGGAACCATTTACTCATAGTTAACAAATTTTCCAGTTTTTCATTAAATTTGATTGTCTCGCGATCGAAAGAAATTCGACTTCGGTGTTCCAATATTTTCACATCTCCTTGAGAAAAAACCAGTACATGCATTCTCAGAATGAACAATTGACATTTTTTGTAAAGTAATTTAATTCGTTAGTGTAGATAGTCACTACATATGCTAGATTTTATCACGCAAGGAGGTTCAATTACATTAAAATGTCTGTACAAAATTATACTATTAAATAAAGTTACTGTGACTGATTCTACTATGGGGTAACAATGTTGTTGTTGTTATATTTTTTGCTTTTATCTTAATTTTTTTTGTAGCACAGGTTGTTAAGTTTTATCAATTTTGTTGATAATATTTATTTATTCTTTTTTTCAATTTTGAAAAGTATATAAACACATTATTATCTTCCAACTAATCAACTATTTTTTTTCTTTTTCCCTTTAGTCTTTTTTTAATTCTTGTCATTATTTATTTTAATTTGAAAAAGTAACCAATTAATATAATATACATTTTTTATTCGATCTTTGAAAATCAAATAAATAATTTAATATTTAATATAAACGATTCAAAACTCTAAACAAACTAAACAAATCAATCAATAATGTCCGGTGGTAAAGGTGGTAAAGCTGGTTCTGCTGCTAAAGCTTCTCAATCAAGATCTTCCAAGGCTGGTTTAACTTTCCCAGTCGGTAGAGTTCACAGATTACTAAGAAGAGGTAACTACGCTCAAAGAATTGGTTCTGGTGCTCCAGTTTATTTAACCGCTGTATTAGAATATTTAGCTGCTGAAATCTTAGAATTAGCTGGTAACGCTGCCAGAGATAACAAAAAGTCTAGAATTATTCCAAGACATCTACAATTAGCTATCAGAAATGATGATGAATTAAATAAATTATTAGGTAACGTTACAATTGCTCAAGGTGGTGTTTTACCAAACATTCACCAAAACTTATTACCAAAGAAGTCTTCCAAACCAAAGGCTTCTCAAGAATTATAAGCAAATTAACCAACAAAATTTTATAATAATATTAATATAACATCGTCATTACATTTTTGGGTATAATTTTAATACAACAATATAAATAAAAAAAATAAATAAGTAAATATATATATTAATTGTATTAAATATATATAATATGGGTATAATAAATTTTTATTTATAAGAAAAAAGAACCAAAAATTATTCTTTAAATATAAACAAGCTTGGACTTATCAAGATATTGAATCAAAAACATCAAGATCTTAAATTGCTGTCACCTCTCAATTTTTGATCTGTCAAAGGTTTCCCTTCACTGTCTATTCAAATGAATCATAAAAACAAAATCTGCTGCAGTCAATTACGTACAAAGATAGTCAGTCGACATAAGTATAATAAATAGATTGAAAACTCTTTATTGCTTAATGTTTGAATTTTTCAGACATCCACGATATTTTAACAGTGAAAAAAACGCAAAACACATGACAAGTTTTTTCAACCCTCTCTCTCTCGGTGAAATTATAACGAACGACAAACAATTTCAATTTTCGTCTTTTATAAACTTCATTTGTGAAAAATATGATATATATATTTTCATATTTTCTTACTCTTATCGTTTTTCTCGTAACATATCACCAGTAAAACCAATACAGTAACAAATAATGTCTTCCTCTGATTCTATTAGAATGGTCTTAATTGGCCCACCAGGTGCCGGTAAAGGTACTCAAGCTCCAAACTTAGTTAATAAATTTGGTGCTGCTCATTTAGCCACTGGTGATATGTTAAGATCCCAAATTGCTAAAGGTACTCAATTAGGTTTAGAAGCTAAGAAAATTATGGATAATGGTGGTTTAGTCTCTGATGATATTATGGTTAATATGATCAAAGATGAATTAACTAACAATCCAGCTTGTAAGAATGGTTTCATCTTAGATGGTTTTCCAAGAACTATTCCACAAGCTGAAAAATTAGATCAAATGTTGACTGAACGTGGTACTCCATTAGAAGCCGCTGTCGAATTAAAAGTCGATGATGATTTATTAGTCGCTAGAATCACCGGTAGATTAATCCATCAAGCTTCTGGTAGATCCTACCATAAATTGTTCAACCCACCAAAGGTTGACATGAAAGATGATGTCACAGGTGAACCATTAGTTCAAAGATCAGACGACAACGAAGAATCGTTAAAGAAGAGATTATCTGCCTACCACAACCAAACCGAACCAATTGTCGATTTCTACAAGCAAAGTAACATTTGGCACGGTATTGATGCTGCTCAAGCTCCAAATTCTGTTTGGGACAGCATCTTAGAGGTTTTAAATAAGAAATAAGAATAAGGTTATTAATGAATTATCGTTTTTCCTTTTTCATTTTTCTCTCTCATGACATAATTCCCACCTACCTATACAACCTTGTATAAAGATATATGTAGTAATGTATATGTACATGTACATATTGAAAATATATTATCTAAAAGAAATATAATAATATAATACTTAATTCAGTATTACTATTTTTTTTTATTTTGTCACGTGAAACGAATGCGTTCCATTTTTTTTCCGGATAATAAAAATGTCAATAATGAGTTAAATAATCAAAACACTACCAACTGAATATTTTGTAATTTTATTTCCTAGACATGCTATACTGAACAATTGTAGAATTAATAATCTTTGAATTTGATATTCATTGCATAGTTTAATTAGCCTCCGTTATTTTTTTTTTTTTCATATTCCATTAGTATCTAGATCAAACAATAAATTCATTTTATTTGAGAATTTCAAAACAAGCATCGGAAGATAAAATATATACATAGATTCTGATTATGTCAAAACAGGATAACAAATCTCTATCAGATCGACGTGATCCAATTCAAAATCGAAATAGAGACACAACTAATAATAGTCAATTATCATCATCACCCATTGTACCCTTAGTTAGATATACACAAACACACATTAACCGTCAGTTTGGTTCTCCACAACAAAGGAATACCAATGAAGGAATGATTCACCAACAAAATAGTTCAAGTATTCCCGGAAAGCGATTAACTAATGAAGAAGCAAAAGACGACAAATGGAAAGAAGGGGATGTAAAGAGAATAAAGCTATTTTATGGCACACGAGAAACAACTGATGATAACAAACTTTTTTCTCTTCTACGTTCAAAAGTGAATCAACAGAGGACTAAAAAACCTTTACTAAGTCGGACAACTTCACAGACCGAGGAGGGGTCAACATTGCATAAATTAAATAAAGTTGAAATAAGTTCCCAACCAACTGTAACATTAAACAAAGCTTCTTTATCCGTAACCCCACCACCTCATCCATTACCAGTTACTCCAATCAATACTAGTAAATTTTACCCTAACAAAGAAAATGTTAGCATAAACAAATCTCTTCCGATAAGCGGTGCTAGAGAATCACCAAATATGTCCAAACTATTAGGACTTCTGCCTTTAAAAAAACATTTTGTACCCAGTAGTGATACCGTTATTGACACATCAAGTACAAATGAAAAGAAATCATTACTTTCTGCCATAAAATCTTTCTTGATAAGTGATAAAGTGAAGCCACCAGTTGTAACTGACGACAATGAAACACCTGAAAAAAAAAAAATCCAATCTAGTAAGGACTTGACCAGATCGGATACCAATCAGCCCAAAATGACCTCAACCCACCAAAGTCCAACAGAAATGGACATACCAGTAGATATGTCAAAATATGAGGAGGGTTCAGGTACTGCAGCAGTTGAAACGACATTAAAAAAAGAAAATAGTAATCAGGATAATGATGGATTCCAAATTGGAAGTAATTCTGTTGACCTAAAGATTAAGTCACCTGATAAGCAAAACTTATCACCCAAAGATATTTCCAGTAAGGAGCCAAACATGAATGTTATAGAAGTATCTAAAATACCGAATAATTCTATTTCTCAAGTAGAAGATACACAAATTAAAAACACTATTAGCGATAAAGAATCAAATAACTCATTTAACCAAGAACAACATCATAATCAATCATTATTAAGAATAAATGATTTGATAAATTCTCCCCAGGATGCAACTACAAAGTCTACAAAAGATAAACCAGATAATCTTAATGACGAACAAGAGAGAGGCAAAGATGGCCCGACGCAGGTATCTCTGCCAAAAAAAGATCTATTTAATGTGGAGGACAGTAATAATAGGATAAATACTTCATCATTTCTAGGATTATCAGGTTTTACAAGTGACTTTTTGTTCACACTCCAAAAAACGAAAGTAGAATTACTTAACAACACGCAAAGTCAAAACATAAATAAAAACAAAACAGGGAACAATAATGAATTCACAAATTCTATTACAGAAGAAAGCTTTTCCCCGCAACCGAGGAAATTACAGAGTACCACTACAAATAAAGAGCAGTATCAGAGTTCCAGAGAGGTAGTTAATCCGAAGAGAAATAGTGAAGTAGAGAATGAAGCAGATAAATTACAGGAGGAAATAAGGATGAAAATTGACACTGAGAAACAGGATAATGTCTCTGGTCAAGCCTTAACAGTTGAAAAGAGTCTTGTTCAAACAACTGAAATCACGAATCAATCCAAGTCTAATAAAGAAGAAAATTTTAATGCGTTCAATAGTTTTATCGTAAATACAACACAAATAGAAGATCACAATACCAAACGGAAATTTCCCGAAATAGATTCTGAAATATCATCAGATTCACATGAAGTGAAGAAAATAAAGAATAATATAACAGCTGCAACACCTTCTCAACCAAATAATGAAACTAATGAAATAGAAGTTCAACAATATGCTTCGACAATGGATGCCAGAAATATTCGTTTACCTATTTTAACTATTAATAGAAAAAATAGATCAGAACCCAATACTGAACCCTTATCAATAAATAATAAGGAAATTCACACCATTGTTCAAACTAGAGATGTCGATTTGCGTGATTTACAGGACGGGGTCCAACTTTCAAAGATGAACCATTCACCAGGAATCTCCGAAGAAGAATTATCTTCAGGTATTGAGGTAAAGAAAGAAAATTCCTCGTCCAATAATTTAAATATTGGAGTAATGATTAAACTGGATGAACAGACTTCCAACGAGAATAAGAGGGATCAACATGATGGGAACCATGCAGCAGACATGAACTTGGCTAAGTTGGAAGTTGTATATATATCTGATTCAGACGAGGAAAAAAACCATGAAAATGGAATATCCAACGAAAATATCACAAATGAGGATAATGTTCTAACTTCAAATTCTGACTCTGATAATGACATTGAAAATAACGACTCTTTGACTTTAAGAGAGCTAAATGAAGAATTTTTTCCTGTAAAGGAGTATAAGCGAAAACATGATGTAATTCCATTGCAGAAATTACGCAATCCTCGACAGGCGGACCATGCTCGTCTTATTGACTTAATCGAGAAGGGTATAACAGATCATAAACCAATAGAATCAGATAGGTTCGTAAGTGGAACAAATTCCATATGTTCAGCGGACAACTTTGAATCATCTCCTGCTTTCTTTTATCAAAAGCTGCACAAGCGGGATCGTTTGAAGGAACTTCCCATAATTGGACATTTAAGCGCATCTTTTATAAATGCAGGTTCAAATTTAGTAGTAACAGAGAAAGCATTGGAAAATAGAAGCTTACGCAAACAAAAAGAGATGGGAGTAGAACTACAAGAAAATAAAGTATTAGAAAATTTAAACTCACATGAAGAAGAACAAGTGCAAATCGAACCACAAGAAGAGAAATCAGAGAAGGACCTAGAAGACGTGTCACATACTGCACATATTTCCTCAAGAGATCTTTGGAAGAAGGAATGGATATCAAATCTCAAGATGTGCTATATTTATCCGTATGAGGCAATGCCACCGAATTTCCCTTTAGAGGAAGAAAGAGAAAAATTGAACTCTCATTTTAATAAGATCAAAAGTACTCTTTCCGATAAGTATGGCGCTCACTTATTAAAACATTTTAGTTACAAAACTCATATTATCATACTGAAAGGTGAACTGGAACAATTTGATCAAGATATGACGTTTAACTCGATACAAGAGACTTGTCGTAATAATTTATCAAAAAAGAAAGTAAGAATATGGTCACTGAATAAAATTAGTAAATTTTTAGAGAACCTGGAGACCATCTCAGATACTGATAATGCCATAGAGAATGCAAAAGACAATGGAAGTAACGTAAAAATGGAAAACAACCCAAAAATTCAAAGTTTGACTACCAAGAATACTAATCATTCTAAAATTGCTCCCATGGATAAATATTCTGAAAAAACAGGTGCAACCATGCATATTAATGACGAAGCCTTAGGCACACATGGTGTCAATAATAACTTACAGACAGAAAATTCACCTTTGCAGAGCACGACACTGCAAAAGGCCTCAAATAGTATTCCTGACAGTCAAAAAACAAGAACACACGATGATCTTGCAGTTGAACAGAACAAAGGAATAAGAAATGACTTAACTTCGGATTTTTCAACTTCAGCGGCTAATACAATTGAAGTAGCCACCTCGTCTGATCCGAATGAAAAATCGTTTGCTAAACAGATCAATGATATGATTAGCAATTTAGAACATCTGTTAGAAAATACATATTCGAAATTAAAACTGGAAAAAGAAGAGAATGCAAAATCGAGAGATATTATAAAGAAACTTTCAGATGAAATTGTCAGACTGGAAAAAATGGAATTAAACTATATAACCAGAATAAATCTACAAGAACAAGAAGAATTAATTTTGAAAAATAATTTAATTTATTCCAACGAAAAAATTTCAAGTTATGAGCAAAGAATCACGTATCTCGAAATGGCCCTCAATGAAAAACAAATGGAGAACTGATAATTGATGATTTTAATTTTATGAATATAAGATATATCTTTTTAAGTATCAACCTTGTAAGACGATAACTTTACGTATATATATATCAGTGAGGAGCACCTCAGATTCATGTTTTATGCATAAATCAAAAACTCGATTTTCAATATATAGATATATATATTAATTACAATTGAATGTTATTTTTGATGAGATTATTACACAAGGCAGGCTGTAGAATAGGTAACCTGTTTGGCGACAACGAATTAAAGAAAGTCAATTTAAACATTCTAGATAACAAGAAATGATAAATGGAAAAACCAATAGATAGAGTGACCACCATGCTTTTAAACAAACATATTCTAAAGGAACGAAGTCTCATTCAGTAGTGAGACATTTCAAAAAGTTACTTTTCACCAAACATCTCGAAAGTTAGGAACAGTGATACATGGTCTTAATTTGTCAATGCATATAAACTTCATATATTCCTGTTAAAACATAAGAAGAAAGGAAATAGAGACATTAAAGGGAGATTCAGAACTTATTATATTTAGTAAAAAAAATTATTAGCTTCTACGTATTCTTTATTAAAACGTTCGTACTATATATTACGGACAGATCAACATACATATGTACGAAATAGAATATTATCTCTCATATCTACTCCAAGGTCATTTAAATTATATATATTGCAAATACTAATTCTGGTAACATGTTACAGTATTTATTCAGTACTATGAATCTTACCGGAGGAAACAATTCTTATGAATAAAATTGAACTATTTATTTAAATTTATTAAATTAGTCAATTCCGTTACATGGTTATTATTCCCACTATTTTTTATTGACTCATAATAACAAACAGCGTGAAAATACTTTCCGTTTACTTCCAATGCATTTTTCCAAACCCATTCACCTGAATCTTCGTCATAAACTGCAGTAGCAACTTCTTTGCAAATGGGACACTTGAAAGTCATATCTTCAATCGACTCAGGTACATTGACCTTAAGTGTACGCAACGAATCTTCATCCAACTTAAAATTCGCAGATGTACTATTAGATAATAATGAAGAAACGTTTTCCGGCTTGTATAATTCTGCATTGTTGACGTTCTTTTTTTGATCTTTCTTATTCTTTGTACGATTTTCATCATCACCTGAGATATTTTTGATGGAAATGATATCATCATCCTTGAAATTAATCCATTGAGAGCTCTGCAAATACCAGGTTCTAGACTGAATATTTTTCTGAGTTGCAGTACTTCCGGATGCTGTTCCGGTGATCAGGTGCGATGAACCCTTTATTCTTTTATTTATTCTGAAATGCCAATCCAAATGTTCACTCAATAATCGTCTTTCATCACTGGAGTTTCCAAACCTTTTCCCACAAGTACTACATTTGTTCGATTTTGCTCGGTACAACAAATGTATTAGATTATTTTGAACGACCGGATTCTCTGATAATAGATTTTGTTGACTAAACGACAAGGTTGGTATATTTGATATATTTATATTTATATTAGCAAAATATGCTTTACAATCATAAAGAATATTTTGCAAAGTGTCCACTGCCGGTAAGCGAACTGATGCAGTATTTTCTGAACCATTGGATTCCTTAGGTTTTAGTTTATCATAAAGAGTGACAATAGATTCAGACGATGGTTTATACATTAATCCGATATAATCTAACGATTGATATAAATTTTGTACCTTCGTTATTTTAGTTGTCTTTCCAAGCTCCATGAAATTTTGAGGAGATAATACTCCCAATGCTTCTCCAAATAAGCTCGATACATTCGGACCGTTATCTTTTGATGAATCAAACAATGGAATAGGTACAGCAGAATTTGATACTGACCTATCTTCATTATTGTTATTATTATCCACATTATCAGATTGAGATTGGCGAAATCCAAGATTAGCCTGCTGTTTCTGTTGTTGTCTCAGCTCATATTCTTGTTGTTGCTGTATCAATAGTTGATCTTGTGAAAAAACTTCCTTCAACTGTAATTGAACTTGTTTTAATGCTGCTTGAGATAATTTACCGTTTTGTAGTTCCTGTTTTAATTGACTTAAAACTTGTAATTTAACGTTTAATTTTTCATCATTTGGATTTTTCTTCAATCGTTGTTCAGTTAAAATCGTCAGCTTATCAATATCTTTTAATAATAGAGGGATTGTTGGCACAGCTAACATAGATTGGAAATTTTTTTGATGTAAAGCACTTGCTTTAATTAAAAATCTTTCAATCCTACCTAAGGATGATGATTCAAATAATGGATTTCCTGTTGATTCACTTGGATTTAGCCAAGTTTTGAATAATGATATAAGTTTACTTCTTGTAGTATTATCTACTAAAAGGTATGCTTTTTTATATAATGCAAATAAATTTTTACTAAAATAAATAGTATATGGACTACCAGCATTTTTACAGATTGAATCCAATGCATAAAATGCGTATAACTTTTGGGTCGGAACACATCTATTTATTCTGGTCTCCAATGCATCAACAAAGTATTGAGCACATGATATATTTTCTTCTGCCATCTTGGTTAAGGTAGTTATAATTGGCTTCGAATTGAAAGTCAATTCATCAAGAATACTAGTGAAATCTTTCACTATCCTCTCTGTTTCTTGGTCCATTGCAAAAACGTGTGAGCTTATGATAACTTAACACCCCTATACAATATACAGATACGTGACTGAACTAAACTGTCCTTGCATTTATGTGTGCTTTATAATGTTTATACAAGGTGTTACTATTTAATGATAAATGCTTCATTTCAATTTGAAATTTCACTTCTAAATTGACAAGGCTCGAACGTATAAAATGATCTAGTTAAATTACTATTATATTATATTTGATGATATTGTATTATTTAATGTGCACAGTAGTGAATATCGATTCCGTTGATCAGATGATTTCTGGATTTGGTAATCTTCTGAAACAAGCGATGAACTTGCTACCTTGTTTTCTTGAGACCTTTTTACCTTCTTCAGTTGCATTTGTCATTATTTCAACACATTTATCTGTTGATTCCCATTCTTTGCTTAATTTTTCGAATAAAGGATGTTCAGAAAGATGTTTGACCATCCAATTGTGCAAGTCCTCAACATCGGTAATTGTGTATATGATACCACCTTCTTTTAAGACATAAGCGTATTCACTTAATAAAGTGTTTGTAATGATTCTTGCTTTATGTTTTCTTTGTTTAAAATGTGGATCTGGGAAACAGAAGAACATTTTCGATAGTTGTCCCTTCTGGAAAAAATTTGGTAAAAACTTCATAGCATTACCTCTCAGTACGTTGATATTTTGGTATTTTGAATCCTTAACATGATTATTTCTCAATGCAATAATTCTATCTTCAACATAGTTTGTAACTTGAACACGAATTTCCATACCAAGGATTAAATCATTTGGAAATGCAGGTGATAAATCGATCATCAAACCACCAAACCCACAGCCAATATCAGCAATAGTGACCTGCGGTATCATTTCATCACTATCTTCAGCTTTAAACATTGGATATAATTTTGACCAATCCATATCATCTGGACATGACGGATACTCCAATTGATGATCTGAGAACGGATTGGAATGTGCTCTTTGACGATAGTACTTTTTCTTTGGTAAGTCGATCTTCTGTGTCTTTTTCTTACCGCTACTAGTCACTTTCGTGACAACTGTAGACTCATCGATCTTGCCATGCTTTAATTCTTTACGATTCTCCTCTTTATTCACACGATAAATGTATCTCTTGGAATTAGGATCCTGATTACCCCTTGGTACACTCATCTCTATACCAACACCAGCACTAACTCTAAACAACTTCTTGCCTGGCAAAGAGCAAATACACATACAAAACTTCAACTTTAAAACTGCTTATCTCATCGATTTTTCAATTTCCAAATTTCAAAAAGTTTCAACTGAAAAATTTTCTGCGCGATCTGCCAAATGATAAAATGATACCGAATTATCACGAATAATATGTTTTTTGTGTGTCAATAAAGTGTTTGTTCAATCGATTCCAGTGCTGCGTAGACTAGACCACCTGGGAAGACACAATTTTACTGATATTTATAGTTTTTTTTATCCTTGATGATCCTCAAATTGATGTAATTCCTTTACTTCAATGTAAACGTTGCCAGATCATGTGATCGCGACAAATTCTCAATTTTCATAAAGCGATAATATAATTTTTATTTACATTTGGGATTTTCATATCTGTTTGTAGAGACGATTTTTGTTGTTGAGTGCAGGTTGTAAGCGATAAAAGAACCTGTTTATAACGTTTTACAAGTGAGTTAGTACTCGTGAACTATTATTCCAAGTTTCAATTTATTTTTTTATGCCAATTGTTTTTATTTCTTAATAGACAAAAACAAAACAAACAAAAATTGATACCCTTACAAAAAATATTAAGAATATATAACGGTGGATTATGAACCAATCAGAAAGCGGTAATAATAAAGTATCTACCGAAAGATATGCGCCACATTTATCAGAGTTTTATTCTATTATGAATAGTAACAATAATAATATAATTGAACAATCATCGCCGACGCATGTACATCTAAATTCACAGTCTATTACTAATTCAAAATTTGCACATTCAAGATCAAGATCATCTACACGCCGTGCATCAAGTATAGGATCAAATGCACAAAGTGTAATAAGTGATTTGCAAACTTTGATTACTAGGCGAGACGTTAAGTCTACAAAGGATGCAATGTTTGCTTTAAATAATACAGCGAATGAATTTAGTAAGGCATTATCTTTAGTCTCTAGATATTCCAGTGCAATGGCTTTACAATTAGAAAATTTGGCGAAATTAAAGGGTTGTAATGATGATACCGCAGAAAAATTTATGAATGCTAGTGGATTATTTCATTTATTAGGCAACCATGAATTGATAATGCGTAATTTTGTTAATGATTTATTAGTAGATTCCGTGTCTGATATGACTGATGAATTTCAATTTAAATCAAAAAAACTTGAAAATGATTTTAGTGTTAAATGCAAGGAAGAAAGTTTAAAGTTAAAGATACAAGAAAAATATAATAATGAATTTTCTAGAAAAAATGTTAGAAATTTAATTTCATATAGGGAAAGTTTAAATAATTTACAAAGTCAATTGGATCAATTAGAGACATTAAAATATGATTACTATAATGATTCATATCTATTAGTCGAATCCACATGCAATAAAGTATTAAGAAATGTTGCATCTGTCACAAGAGCACAAGTTGAAATCTCTGAAAATATTGCGAGAAAAGGTTGGTCTGGAGGTGGATTAGACGAGTTATTAATTGATGCAGAAGATCCCTTCAGCAAAGCAGAAGATCTAACTGATCAAGAAACAAGAGATAATGAATATATGGACAATGAAGAGGAGGAAGATGAGGAAGTAATCGATGGAAATAACACCATGGACATAATACCTGAAAATGAGGAAATAAATATTCAAAATAAAGAAACTGGCTATGAACCAGGAATAAAGTTAAGGAAATCTGTTGAACTGATAAAATCAAATAGTAAAGATAATAGTCCATTGAATCATATGTCTAGCAATAATGAATTTGATAATATTATAAATTCGAGCATGAATACCACGAGAACGATTAGTGGAGCAATGAATTCTACTAATACATCGTATAATAGCGTTTCCGATGAGGGACAAGATGTGAGGTCTGATACTGATGACGATAATGATAATTCATTTGCACTACCGGAGTCCAATAGTGCGGGGGCCCGTACGAGTTCGATAATAAAAACCGCCGACGTTATAGATGCTAATGATTCGTTGTAAAACAGGAATATATATATATATATATATATATTAAATAGAAATAAGAAACTGTTCCGTTATAGACTATTAAAAAAAATGTAAATTTTTTTATTATGTACAAGAGATCTATCTATAAGAACAATTTGTATTATCTACCAGAATTTATACCATTTTTTATTTCCTGATACATCATTTGGATGACTTTCCCAATCTTTCTTCAATTTTTCAATTTCACGTTTCCTATCTTCAGATATTTCTTTTCTTTTTGGTTTCTTACTATCATTATTGCCAATATTTTTTCGCCTTTCTGCCATTATCTCCATTGCTTTCTGTGATATCTCCATATTTTTTTTCCTTTTCATTCTACATTGTTCCCAACCCACAATTGAACCTAATAATAGACCACATGTAGCCCAATTAGCGGCTTTAGCAGGATTCTTATGATATAGTAAAGTTATCGAACCCAGTATAAACATCGATGAGAAACCTACCATTCCAGCGTCTCTGAAACATGGAACGTTTGATAATTTAGCAAAACTGAAATCGCCCCAACCAATGGTTTGTATCGCTGCTTTCATCATCTTACTTGGTTCACCTTGCAAACTAGACCCCCCATCGGGGTCGAACCTAGGTTTTGTATCTCGCATAAGGATCTTCTGTCCCTTGACGTAATTCGTCTGCACAGGCTCTGACTGCTCTGCAGTGTGGTCACTGCTGACACCAGCATCACCACTACTACGTGAGAACCACCCCATTATTATATATATATAAGTCTCTGCCTTCTCCCTCGAACACAGCACCCTGCACTTCCAGTTCACAATAAAATAAAATCCTCCCTTTAAAATTGAAATCCAAAGATAAAATCAGGGCGATGGTTACCCGGCACAGTTGAAATCTTTTTCATAAATCTTTTTCGTGACACACCTGTTGTACGGGATTTTCTGTGTTTCCCATGGACATCGCCCAAATTTAAAATTTAGTAATCAATGTAATTCGTTCAGAATTGAGTGAAAAATGCTCATAGAGGATACCCAGAAGAATATGTAGAGGCAACGCATGTATTGCATTACATCCATTCTTTTGCTCAATGGATATCGAAGCATTTATGGTTTCGTAAGCTACCTTCAGCAACCATCGAATTAGAGTAATATATAAATAAAAGAAATATATATATATATATTTTCACTTGTGGATCACTTATATATATTGTTGTGATATCTGCGAACTAAAACAAAGTTTTTAGTATCTTGATAAGATAAGAAGAATTATAACCAATGCGTCCATTTTCAAGTAGAGCTGTTATCGTTAACATACTTTATTCAACTTCAATTCAATCAAGAGCTTATGCTGCTAGCGCAGCAAAGACTGCAACAAAGATTGAATCTGATCCATTAGTTAATCATTCAACTCAAGATTCTACTTTTGATTACGAAGATTTAATTCAAAATGAAGTGTTAAAGAAAAGACAAGATAAATCTTATAGATTTTTTAATAATATTAATAGATTAGCTAAAGAGTATCCTTTAGCTCATCGTCAATCAGAAAATGATAAAGTTACAGTTTGGTGTTCAAATGATTATTTAGCTTTATCTAAAAATCAACAAGTTAAGGATGCAATGAAAAATGCTATTGATAAATATGGTGCAGGTGCAGGTGGTACTAGAAATATTGCAGGTCATAACAAATTAACAATGCAATTAGAAGCTGAATTAGCTGCTTTACATAAAAAAGAAGGTGCTTTAGTTTTCTCTTCTTGTTATGTTGCTAACGATGCAATTTTTTCATTATTTGGTAAAAAAATAAAAGATATGGTTATTTTCTCTGATGAATTAAATCATGCTTCAATGATTATTGGTATCCAACATTCAAATTTGAAAAAACATATCTTCAAACATAATAATTTAGATGAATTAGAATCAATGTTAAAACAATATCCAAAACATGTACCAAAAATGATCGCTTTTGAATCTGTTTACTCAATGGCAGGTTCTGTCGCTGACATTAACAAAATTTGTGATTTAGCTGAAAAATATGGTGCAATGACTTTCTTAGATGAAGTTCATGCAGTTGGTTTATATGGTCCACATGGTGCAGGTGTCGCTGAACATGTAGATTTTGAGGCTCATCGTAAAGCAGGTATTGCTTCACCATCTTTAGAAATGAATAATATGAAAAAACTTGCTTTAGATCGTATCGATATGATTACTGGTACTTTAGGTAAATCATTTGGTGCCGTTGGTGGTTACGTTGCTGCTAATAAAAATATTGTCGATTTCTTAAGATCTTACGCTCCAGGTTTTATCTTTACAACAACTTTACCACCTGGTGTTATGGCAGCCGCCGCTGAAGCTATTAGATTCCAACGTAGTAATATTGATTTAAGAACGTCTCAACAAAAGCATACTGATTACGTAAAGAAAGGTTTAGAAGATTTAGGTATCCCAGTGGTTCCAAATCCATCTCATATTGTTCCAATCTTAATTGGTAATGCTGATTTAGCTAAACAAGCATCTGATATGTTAATGAATAGACATAAGATTTATGTTCAAGCTATTAACTTCCCAACTGTTGCTAGAGGTACAGAAAGATTAAGAATTACACCAACTCCTGGTCATACCGATGATTTATCTGATATATTACTGAATGCCATTGATGATGTTTTCAATGAATTACAGTTACCTCATGTCAAAGATTGGGAAGCTCAAGGTGGTTTCTTAGGTATCGGTGATCCAAATTTTGTTAAGGAACCTAATTTATGGACAGAAAAACAATTAACTTACACTAATGCTGATTTAAATCCAAATACTAAGAACCCAGTTATTGAACAATTAGAAGTCTCAAGTGGTATTACCGTCTAAAGGGAGAAAAAAAATAATAATTCTAAAACTTGAAAAGTATTCTAGCATTACATAAAAAAAAAAAGAAAACGAGTGTTGTACCTTGAATACTCTATTATACAATGATCATCGGGCATCCTCTAATATATATATATATATAATATCCATGATTATGTATAAAGACATATATATTTTTTCATTGTAAAATATTTTTTTTTAATTTAATGTATTTATGAAACTATAAATAAAAAAAAGCTTAATAGTATAATAATAATTATTTTTGATTTTGATTATAATATTGTTATTCCAAATAAAAGAAACTAATTGAATAAATAGTAGAGTAACATATAGACAGTACGTTAATCAAAAAAATAGTTAAAATATAAAATATGAAATATAAAAAAATATAACAAGGGTAAAGCTAAAGGCATGAAAAAAAAAATATAAATAAATACTTAGTATTTGTATTCATAATGATGAGAAAACAAAAAATATGTTAAAACATTATATTTTTAATATTTTTTTTTTTTTTGTATCAGTAAAAATTTCTAATTTTGAAATTCTTCCTTTAAAGAGTTGGTGGATTGTTTGATTTCATTGGTTAATTCATCAACATCAAATTCCTTGGTAGCGTTAGATGGTTGTTGAGTTGGAACATTTGGTAAATCAGCAGAAGTTGTTGTTGCTTCAAGTGGAACTTCAGCAGCTAGTTTAGCGGAAGTAGCGTTTGGAGCAGCTGAACTTTGGAATAATTTAGATAATGGACCTAATTTTTCTAAATGTGGTTTAACTTTATCACAAGCTAATTTTTTGTATTTATCAGTATGTTTTTTAGCGATAACGCAACCTTTTTCAATGTTAGTATCAATTTCCTTTTGGTAAGTCTTGTAAATAATTGGGAAAGTGAAGATAATGATATCAGCGGTGAATAAAATAGTCCAAACGGAGAACCATGAGAAGAATTTATGTAAACAGTAAGCGATTAAAGCGGCTTTGAAAGTGTCTTTTGGAACGTAAGCAAACACTAACATTCTCATTTTAGCTTGTCTAACTGGTAATTGTTTTAAAATTTCATCAATGTATGGTTTAATTAAACCAACGGTATTTGGACAATCCTTAATACCATATTTAGTAATTAAACCTTGACCTAAAACTAATTTTGAAATGAATTCAATTGAACCTGTAGTTAAGAAAACAGTATAAAGAACTCTTAGGATAAAAGTTATTAAGTTAACTTTTTTCAATATTAATAAAACTAAAATGGAACCAAAGAAATATTTACCAGTTTCAACTGGTTTTTTCCATAGTAAAATATCGCAATCAGAATCACCACATTTTGGTTTTTGAGTAGCAGCAGAAGACATCCTTTTTATATATTCTTTCTTTTTCTCTTTATATACCCTTTTTATAAGATAAAACGGATAAATAATGATCTGATTGAATGAGTAACACAACTAAGTAAAAATGAAACACAACCAGAATTGAAAATTCAACAAAAGATAAAATGAAATCAATATATAAAGGGAATCTCCTTTAAAAAAATAAATGTACGAATCAAAAATTTTACACGGTGTTAAGTTGTTACAAAGTTCTTATATATCCTTTTCCCTTTCCAAAAGTGAAAAATTGCGACAGCACCACGCTAACCCGTACCCGTACGCAAAAAAAGATTAAGAACAGCGAAAGCGATTCTTTCTTTCTTTCTACACCTGAGAGTTTTGGTTGCATCGCTTTCTCTCTGTCCAAAAATTGCAGGTTTCTCTGCCTGTCCCAGCGGTTCTGCCCGGTGGTTCTGCCTGGCTGCTCCGCCTGTCTAAGAAGCAGAACGGCAAATTTTTTAGAAGGGAGAACGGGTTACTGTGCGCGAATTAACCGTGCAGCACCGCTAAATGCTTTCATGTCTGGGCTGGGAACGACTTTGCAATCGAACTGCAACAAAATTGGATGGCGAGTTTCTAATCTGTTGCCTTTTTTCTACACTGCGTGAACAGTGTGGAACACTGTTGCTTGTAATAGTAATAACACAATGCTAGACAAGCCGTAGTCCCAGACACATTTACAGAAATGTTCAAGGTTCTAACTCTCATACGGGATCTAATAATATAATTATTATTGCAACCTAGTTTATAGATAAAATCTACGAGATACCACACATCACGTGATACAGACACATTTCATTACATATTATTTAAGCCAACGGAATTTGAAGAAAATTAGTCATTTCCGCTGGGAAAACCAATTTTCTGATAAATTAAAAGGCGATGAGTACCGCGGTGAAATTCTATAGTGACTCAGGTTGCTTGTTAAACAATCATTTTCAAGATAATATTGTGACAGTATCACAGGTTCACACAGATATATATATATATATATATATATATATCTATATATGTATGTGGTTTCTGCATGTAACTAATTTGTTATTCAAACTCTTGTATTATTTGTTTTTTCATATACACTTCACTTGTTTCAAAAGACAGTTCATTTTCATTTAAAGTTGGGGTCCTTGTTAAAATCAAGTCGCTCTCTCAAATAATATAGTTCTTGATTTTAAATTCTATAATGTTACGTTACAATATACGAAGTTTCCATGGCTCATCAAGGCTTCTAAGAGGTCAAAATTTGACCGAAAAGATCGTTCAACAACATGCTGTCAATTTACCAAAGGGTAAGATTGTCCATGCAGGTGATTATGTATCTATTAAACCAGCTCATTGTATGTCTCATGATAATTCATGGCCAGTAGCATTGAAATTCATGGGTTTAGGTGCAACTAAAGTCAAATACCCAAGACAAATTGTTAATGCTTTGGATCATGATATTCAAAATAAAAGTGAGAAGAATTTAACCAAATACAGAAATATAGAAAATTTTGCAAAGAAACATGATATAGATTTTTATCCAGCAGGTAGAGGTATTGGTCATCAAACAATGGTCGAAGAAGGTTATGCTTTCCCATTAAATTTAACAGTTGCATCCGATTCACATTCTAATACTTATGGTGGGCTAGGTTCTTTGGGTACTCCTGTCGTTAGAACCGATGCTGCAGCAATTTGGGCTACAGGTCAAACTTGGTGGCAAATCCCTCCAGTAGCTAAAGTTGAATTAAAAGGGAAATTACCATCTAATATATCGGGTAAAGATATTATTGTGGCATTATGTGGGTTATTCAATAATGATCAAGTTTTAAATCATGCAATTGAATTTACAGGTGAAGCTGTTGAAGCATTACCAATAGATTATAGGTTAACTATTGCTAATATGACAACTGAATGGGGTGCCCTTTCAGGTTTATTCCCAGTGGATAAAACTTTAATTGACTTCTATAAAAATCGTTTGCAAATTGTTGGTCCAAATCATCCAAGAATTAATGGAAAAACAATTTCTGAATTAGAAAAGAGAGCTGCTAATACTAAAGCAGATTCTGATGCAAAATATGCTAAAATATTAACTATCGATTTATCTACGTTGACTCATTACGTTTCAGGTCCAAACAGTGTTAAAATTTGTAATAATGTACATGACCTAGCAAAGGATAACATCAAGATCAATAAAGCTTACTTAGTCTCTTGTACAAATGCACGTCTATCTGATTTACAAGCCGCTGCAGATGTTGTATCTCCAACTGGTGATATTAACAAGGTTAATAAAGTTGCCCCACATGTTGAATTCTTTATAGCGGCTGCCTCTTCTGAAATCGAAAAGAATGCTAGAAATGCAGGTATATGGCAAATCTTACTGGCAGCTGGTTGTAAACCATTACCATCTGGTTGTGGTCCTTGTATTGGTCTAGGTGCTGGTTTATTAGAAACTGGTGAAGTTTGTATTAGTGCCACAAACAGAAACTTTAAGGGTAGAATGGGTTCTACGGATGCTTTAGCTTACTTAGGTTCACCTGCAGTGGTTGCTGCATCTGCTCTCTTAGGTAGAATTGCTGCTCCAGAAGAAGTGTTAGGTAAGAATATTTCGTTCTCAGCTGGCGGTGTTAAGACTACCTGTCAGGATATTCCTTCATCTTCTGAAACTGCTGAACCAGTTAATACTAATTCTAGTGCAGTAGATATCTTAGAAGGTTTTCCTAATGAAATTATAGGAGAATTAGTTTTATGTGATGCTGATAACGTCAATACCGATGGTATCTATCCAGGTAAGTACACATATCAAGACGATGTTTCTAAAGAAACCATGGCTCAAGTATGCATGGAAAATTACGATTCTGAGTTTGGTGCAAAAGCAAAGGCTGGTGATATTATTATTAGTGGTTTCAACTTTGGTACTGGTTCCTCAAGAGAACAAGCTGCAACTTCTTTATTAGCCAAAGGTATCAATTTAGTTGTTGCAGGTTCTTTCAGTAATACTTTCTCTAGAAACTCTATTAACAACGCATTATTAACCTTAGAAATCCCATCATTAATTGAAAAGTTACGTGCTAGATTTAAAGATACTCCAAAAGAATTAACTAAAAGAACTGGCTGGTTTTTAAGGTGGGATGTTCCAAACGCTAGAATTATCGTCACTGAAGGTTTTCTGGACGGTAATATCATTTTAGAACAAAAAGTTAGTGAATTAAGTCAAAATTTACAAGAAATTATTGTGAGGGGTGGTCTTGAAGGTTGGGTTAAATCTAAATTATAAACAAGGGTGTAGAACTAGAACACCTTTTTGGATTTCCAAAAAGTAATTTATTTATTTATTTATTTATTCATATTTTTAATCATATCGTAATTATTTATTCATACTATTTTAAGTGACTAAGAATACACAAATTTTCTACCTGTGCATTAACTTTTGACGATTCTGTCAGATAGCTAATGTCTAAAGATGAAACTGATGTTATCCAAAAAATCTTCATTATTTTCAATTGCAAGAGCAGATGTTGCACATTTTATCAGAAAACATTAATACACCCAGATGAAACATCAAGAAGGATAATAATTCTAATTACAGACAATGTATCATTGAAGATTTCATTAAACAAATCGGACGTACTACTTAATATTCTTTAGCCATTTTAAATATGATTACATAATTTTATGTCGTCATATTTTATATAAACCAATTTTTTCCCTCTATGCTATTCTTCTGACAAGTAAATGAAAGTTAATGATCTTCCCTTAGTATCCCTTCGTCATATATATTATTACTACTATTACATTAAATATATTTAGTTGTACTGTTACACGAAATATGCATCGCACTTTGAAATATTTACATTTAAAGAAAGTACTAGATATATGATATTAAAAACATCGAAGTAATATGAGATTAATAGCAAAACTCTTAATCATACTGCTGACTCGATAGAAATATGGATAAATATACCAGTATTATAAATGAAGAAAAATTTTCTAAACTAACTCTGAGTGTCACAAGATATCCTAAATCGTTACAATGTTGGGAGCAATTAATAAATTACCTGACTACATCTGCATCGCCGATTAATAAAGCTATCGACACAAATACTCATAGACTAATATGTTCTACATACGAGTCCTTGTTATTTAATTTCCCTTATTTGGAGAACTATTATATTGATTATGCATTATTGGAATACAGATTAGGGCGTATATCTAAAGTTCACAAAATATTCCGCAAAGCTCTTAATATTTTTAACCAAAGATCATTGCTGATATGGATTGCATATTTAAGGATATGCAATGAGATTGTGGTTGATACAAAACAACTCTTTAAAAAATATGAAGTGGCAGAGAAACATATTGGATTACATTATCACAGTGGTGAATTTTGGGAAATGTATTTAAATCAACTAAAAATACGGTGTAAGACGAGGCAGAGGTATTTTATTGTTTTAAGAAAAGTTTTAGAAATTCCTTTACATTCATTTAGCAAATTTTATGGTATATGGTTGCAATGTATCGATGATATGAGAGACCTGTCGGAACTAACCTTGCTAGTATCGAAAACGGATTTACTAAACAAACTAAAGGTTCATGTTGATTATGCTGGAAGACGTGGTCCATATCTAAGTGAAGCAAGTAAATCTTTACGAAAATTTGCTAAGGAATTATACATGGTTGTCCAAGCCCAAGTTATGGAACAGTATACTTTATTTGAATCTCAACTAACAACCCAATATTACACCTCAACTGAAACATTAATACCAGATAATGAAATTCATATATGGCTAAAATACCTAGATTTCACAATTGCCTCTAATATACCAGAACTTTGCCATTTAAATTTCCAAAGAGCGTTAATTCCATTAGCTAATTTGGATATAATATGGATCAAATATGCCCATTGGTTAATTGATATGGAGGATAATCATGTGATGGCTAAAGAAACATTGTTGACTGGTATAAAGTTCTGTTTAGTGAAGACCAATATTTTAAGACAGTTATACCCAGTTTTAGTAAAATTGAATGATTTGGATACACTACAATCTGTTTTAGATGATATAAAGGGTTCTTTTCAAGATAATATTGAAGAGTCGGATGACTTTAATTTATTCTGGGACTATATTCAATACAGGATATTTTTGTCGAATTCAACTATCAAGAGCAGATATGAGAGTAATGAGAGTTGCTCATCAATATCACCAAGTATTTTAGAGAAAATTCAAAAGAGACTGAGATATAAGGAGATAAAATTAGGAGGGGAGTCAATTTTTGGTCCAGTTTTACTTTTACAATCTAAGGAAAACACTTCACAGATTGAAGAGGGTGTCTTCAAATATATAATCGACTCTAAACTTAATGGGTACCTGAAACAAGGTGATTTTTGGGTTAAATATTGTGAATTGATATTCTTCGATGCAAGCAAATCATACCTAGAAAAAAGGCAATATATTGTCAAAAAGATTTGGCCAAAGATTCCAAAACAAGCAAACGTTTTGGAATGTGTGAGGCAATTTGCGGATCAATATATTCCAGAGGATATTGAACTATTGGAACTTTAAAAGTCTTTATAAATTATATATAGAATATATCTAAATGGTTATTAAAATAAAATATCAATTTTAATATCATTTATGCCTTTCAAGAATTACGATAAAAATCATTCAAAGTATTCTTCTACAAGACTTGTTTGGAAAACCTTTTGTATTCTTCTGTATCTAATACTCTTTTGGCAATCACAATATCCTTGTTGATATCATTGATGAGTGCTTCCTTGGTTGAATAATCCAATTCAGGTCTGATATAACCTAAAATATTAAATCTTACCTTAGCACCGTAGAAATCTCTGGTAAATTTATGGATTAAATGAAGCTCTACCGTCTTAAATTTATTGTGGTAAAACGGATTTAAACCTACAGATAGCACTACTGGAAGCACATCAAAATCACCTTTATCAGCATTTAAATATTTACCAAAGTTATGTTCCACATCTCTATGATTATCTCTTGGTTCAATTTTTTCTTCTTTATCAACCATTTCAATACGAGCAAAACCGAAATAAACACCTTCATCTAGGTTATTGATTGTTTCTGGCAATTGCTCTACTGGAATGTTTGCGGTTGGAATACCCAATTCTGCTGATCCACGACCAAATCCACTAACAATATCGCATAAACCTGTTACAATCGGATATGGACTCTGTGGTGTCTGAGGAATGGGCTTATCAAATGGTCTACTACTTGTCATATATAATATAGCTAGAGCTATGCTTTCGATAATAAGAACTATATTCATATAAGCTCTTGGTTGAAAGTAATATTTGATCCATTTCTGACATTTTAATGGAATTAAGAAACTGAAGAAATGTTCACTGAATTTTTCATGTGAATCATAAAACTGCCAAACAAAAACAAAAACACATTCACAAGACGCTGATTTGAGTCAATATAACTAAAATAATAATCGGCATCTGGTGATCGCATGTGATATTCAATCCATTATATAACTTTTGACATAAGAGTTCAAGAAAGACTACATTTGCTAAGTTTCTGCATAGATACGTCATATAAACCATGGCTAGGTCATATTACAAGCTGAAAATTAACAATATATATTATATTAACTGTATATAACCTAAATATGCAAAAACACAATGATTTCATGGACGATTGTCACCATTTACTACAGTTTAGCTCCTTTTCTGGAGTTTTTCTATGTGAAGAGTAATATTAGTATATTTCAATTATTTTCATTAACGAGAAAAACAGAAAAATTGAGAAGCTGGAAAAAAGAGCAGATAATAGCACAACTAGAATATTAATAACAAAAGGCAGAAACAGAAATAGATATCGTATATAGCCAGTCTTAGCTCGTGTTATTTATTTGGCTAAATAACGTTTTAAATTATTTGTATTCGATATGCAGGGAATGAACCTTTTACCTACAATTAGGAGTTTCTCTACAACGCCGTTCAGGGGAAAAGCAGGTTGTTCGATAGTCAAACCAGTTCATCATTTAGTCAAGATTGATAAGGCTAAATTATCTCCAAGATTTCAGGAACTGAAGTATGGCAAAGATGATATCAGATCACCAGCCTACAGGCCCCAAGAAACTCATCAGGATCGATTACAAGAACATTATCTCAATACTATTCAATCTGATATATTACTAATTAATTATCAGCATAATGCAGAGGCTACAATGGGTTTGAAAAACAGAGAGTGGGATGGTTCATCTCCTTATCAAATTAATAGACCTTTGAAAAAACCTCGTGGTTCTAAAGCACAATTACCGGATATTCACCCAATTAAATGGAATAACATCCCAGGCTTAACCAGCATTACATTAAATTGCTATGTAAGAGATGCAAGAGAAAACGAAATGCTTACAATTAGTGCAGCTTTGCAATTGCAACAGATAACAGGTTGTAAACCAAAAATTGTATATTCTAAATCGGATGTTCCAACATGGAAGATTAGAAAAGGTCATGCAATGGGTGCGAAAGTCACTATAAGTGGCTATGAAATGTCCCAATTTTTATTGACTTTATCCGAAATTGTTTTGCCAAGAATTAGGGAATATAAAGGTATCAATATGAGCTCTGGTGATCGATTTGGTGGCATTGCATTCGGTCTTAATGAAGAGGAAGTTAAATTTTTTCCAGAAATTGACTCCAATCAAGATTTATGGCCAAAGACATTTGGTATGCATATAAACATTAATACTTCAGCTCAAACAGATCAGCAAGCTAGAACTTTAATCAGTAGTTTACAAATTCCATTCAATGTAGATAATGCTCCAAGAGAGTAAGAAATGTCCATATTGTATTCTAACTGATATCATGTAAATAAATGTATTATCACCCAAACATAAATACATATAGATATGTAAATCTGAAATATGATATTTACAATTTCCAAAAATATATTGTTTTTTGAAGGATATATTAATTTTTTCTGTATAGATATATATATATACTGAAGTTACTAATGTTAGTTCGTAATATACAAATTAGACACGAGCTAATTGAACTTTGTTACTTTGCTTTGCAATTAAGGCAACCCTGTCACCTAAGGATAATGCTAATCCTTGACCCTTTGAACGGATACGAACATAACCAACAACTTGATTTGTTATAGGATCCATTTCAATACATAAATTTGCTAACGCGTCTTCACCGAAGGATGATTTAGCGTACAAATTGCAACTTAAGAATCTGGAACCATCTTCACCTAGTGACTCTAGTGGGGTTAGAACATCCATATTAGTACCTTTAGATAACTCTTCTAGATATACATGTAATGATGGAAGGTCAGAATTAACTGAAATCTTGTTTTCCCATTCGAACTCATTCCACATAGTACGGAACTTTTCGTCATTAGTAACAGATGGCTTAATGTAATCCATAATATCAATATGGACATCATTTAGGATGACATAACGAGAATCTTCCCCATGAGCACCGTCATATATAATGTTACCAAAGATAACACCAGTATCAGCTGAAGAAACCTTAACTGTTATAGTGATTCTGTGGAAACCATGTGGGATAACATTAGCACTTGGTGGATTATCAATAATCTTTAAGTCACCCAACGTAGCAAATTGGACATGTAAGTTCTTTAATGTTTCTTTAGTTTGGTTAACTAACAACACATCTAAAACAACATCGAATTGGTTATTAGTAATGTAAGCTTCAGCATAAACTGGATCAGAGAAACCAGTCAATGGTACAATCTTCTTCAGCCTAGATGCAAGTTGTTTAGATGTAAAGTTAGCAGCATCACCATTGATAGCTAATTCTAAATCTTCTTCAATACTATCTTTTTCAACAGCAGCAGAGTCAAGGTTAACAAATTGTCTGAAAGTTACAGGCTTTTCAATTTGTTCTGCATTCTTTGCGATATCTTTCATAGATCTACGTAAATTAGCACGGTTAGACAATGAAACTTGATTTTTGAATGACTGTTTAGTGGCTTCAACAAATGCTAAATCTAGTAACTCCCTTTCAGCTGGATTTTCCTTTGGATCATTTTCATCCATTAAAATTGAAACAGCTGTTAAGATTCTATCAGCAGAATCTTCATCAATCTTACGTTCAACAAATGAACTTTGACCAGCTCTAATAATACTAACTAAAATCAGTAGACCTTCTGCCTTAAGAGCATTCATAACGTGCTTATCTTTGGAAGCTTTGTCAAATTTTAGGACAAGCTTAACAATAGTTGATGCCAAAATAGCAGCAGTGTAAAAGTCACCACCTAAAATGAAACGACGTAATGGTGGTCTAGAATCACGTTCTGATGAAGATAACTTTTTTGGTAAATCTTCAGTGCCAAATGCATTTTCAGTTGCATACGTGCCATCTGGTAAGATAACTGGACCTGTTGGCTTGAATAATTCAGTTTCGGTTTCCTTTTCATCGTCACTCTTTTGAGTTAGTTTCGTCATTTCAGATTGGATAATTGGAACTTCACCGATACTATTACGGATATGTTTCCATGAATCTTGAATTTCGTGAGAAGATTCAGAATATTCACCCAAAATCCATAGAGCACCGCGGTAACCCTTGGCAGATTTCACATTATCTAAGGCATTGATTAATTGGGATAAGATTTCCGATCTCAATTGAGGGTACTTTTCAATAACTTCCTTAACGAATGAAATGACACCACATGCAGCAACAGAGTTTAATTGACCAATAAATTCTAATAATAAAGAGACAACATTTGAAGCCATTTCAACGAATTTGATTGCAATCGAACGGATAGTTTTTATCAACAACTGTCTATATTGCATAGAGTTTTCCTTATCACTGTTGTTGACAGTAACTTGTAATTCTTTCTTCAATAATTGCACAACATCTTCAGCATTTCTTGATGTTACTAAATCTAGACAAACATCCAAAGCCTTTGAACGAACATCCAAATCTTCTGCATTTAATAAACGCAAAATGTCTAGGGTTAATTCTTCTAAAGAACCAGTGTTAGCAGTATTGATGTCTTGGATTCTATCTAAAACGATTAATTTGATGTTGTTATCGGATATCTTAGCAGCTAAATCAGTTAATTTAGAAACACATGTAGATAAAACAATAGTGTTAGAAGTTAAAACAGTTAATGCTAACGCAGTTTCAAAAACAACTTCATCAGATGTAGTAGAGTTCAATAACTCCAATAGTAACGCGACATATTGGTTCTTTAAGCTTGGTGTTTTCGTTGCATCTTTTCTAATGAATTCAATGAAGATAGTTTGTAACAATGGATCTAAATTTTCAATATCTGCAATATTTTCCTCTAAGTAAGTTAAAGCAGCTTCACGGTTTAATTCAGACAAACCAATAAATGCATTTCTTTTACAAATTGGATCAGTTTCTGCAGCCAAAAAGGTAGCTATTATATCATTAGCGTCTGGAATTAAATGTTCACTAACTTTGTAGATAGATAAGACAGCTAAGATTGCATACTTACGAACGTAAGCATGACGATATTCTAAACAGGCCATAACAGAAGGGACCATTTGTTCCAATAACTCAGCTTCCCTCAATTTACTTAAAAATCTTAAGGTATTACCTCTAATATATTCATTGGCATGTTGTAAATCATGTTGAATAGCATTACAAACTAAAATCATCTCGTGTCTTAATTTACCATCTTTGTCCATCTTTGGGACGATTTCCCAGTAAAAATACAATAATTTTTTTAATTTCTTATTTTTTGAGGGCATAACAAATCTAATAATGTGCATTAACAATTCAGGTAAAGGATTTCCATCTAACATTGTGACTAAAATGTTCTTCATTGCTCTAATTTTCTCATCTTCTGAGCCCCTTTCTAAAGCTTTTTGCAACTCTGTAACAGTGTAACTTTCACCTCCAGAAGTTGGATCAAACACCAAAGTGTAGGCCGGTTGTTTTCCTTCAATAGGCATTTTGTTACTAATGGATGTCAATTGATTCTGTTATACTCCGTTAAGGTTTACTTTAACTTGATTATAAAAAACAACAGCTTCAGTTAAGCTGATAATTGATCATCATGGTATAGTTTTTCACTTTTCCATAATCGAGACACGTTTGAAATAAACCCGAGCGCTGAGAAAATTATGCGAAGGGTAACACATTTATGACATAAATTACACTAGAGGATATCAAACAAATCAGGAAGAACTTGTTTTAAAAAGGTAGTAAAATAGGCCATATATGTGGGTATGAGAGATTAATGTTACATATGAATATTACAATGCTCTATTTTATTATATACACAAAAAAAAATCAGTAGTCCGGTTTGTTACAGTTGTGTTATTCATCGTCATCTGAGTCAGGGTTTGCGACAAATAGTCCACCCTCACCCGTATAACTCTCCATAAAGGCTGTCGAATCATAACTTTTTGTGGAAAGAATTCTTTCTGTTGAATTGGACGAGTTTTTGTTTTTCTCATCTTCTTTATATTCATCTAAGATATTTGTAGGAAGTTTGTAGTGAAATGTTTTCTGTTTATCCACAGTTCCACTTCTTGGTCGATTTTGTAATTTCGTAAAGTAGCTGACTGTTGTATTACTTCTGGTAAGCGTACCATCAGTACTTGAACCTTTCTTTTCTCGAAGTGGTGCCATATAATCTTCACTATCGTAAGCTTCATCGCCCGGTATCTCATTCAAATACTCTTCAGAGTTATTTTCATCTTCCTCAAGTAATGCATCTTCTTTTCCAAGTAATTTATGAAATTCTTTAGTATGATTAATACCACTAATATTTGAACTACCTAATGATTTTGTATCATCAGAATTTGTTTCCATGGTTAGTAATTTTTGCTTAATCCTACCGTGTTTGATACCAATCTGTTTGGAACTGGTTCTTACTGCTACTTTGATATTCTTTGGGTGGATTAAATTGTTTTTTTGTTTCAATGACATGGGTAAATTAGGTGGAGCTTCTAAAAAATTAGATGTTTTATAATACTTTAATCTTAATTCCTCAACATGACTTGAAACTAGCTTCGAGGGCTTTTCAGCTCTAGCCGATTTTTGGGAAACTGAATTGACACTTCTGCTACTCTTTGAACTTGGAGTATTTGTAAGTTTTGGTAGCTTTTCATTGGGTAATTCTTTTTGCGAACTAAATTCTGAAAATTTCAAAATTGAGGTATCATTTGATAAATGAAGGTTAGATAGACCCTTCTCTGTGGATGTTGTCGCTGGATTAGAGGTATCATCGGAAGGAATTAACAAATACGGACTCTTTGATGGTGATGAACTTGGATCTAAGAAATCAGTCAAGAGATGATTGGGAGATACTGCTGTTGGAAGATTGTGGGATGAGAACGAAGAAGTTTCGTTCATATCGTCAAAAGATGTGTAGAAAGTTGGACGATCCTCATTTACAACTCTAAAATTATGACGTGGCTCCAATTCTACAGTTTCGTCATGTGTATATTCTTCATCTTCTTCCTCTAACATTGAGCCCGATTCTGCAGAAGTTTTTCTATAGTTGGATGGCACATTATCTTTCTCTTCATTAAGTGGTTGTATTGAACTAAAAGTATCGGCATTAACAATTCTTAAAGGTTTAGAACTGGGGCTCGACTGCGAATCACTATCAATCATGAATGGATTTGTACTTTTAAAAGTATTTTTATTTTCTAAAGATGATGGCACATCGTTAACATACTCTAAAATATGATGAGATGATTCGGTGCTCTCAGACCCAATAAAGGAAAAGCGCTCTGTTTCTTGCCCTTCTCTCATTTCTGTATAATCGTTACTTTTTGGACTATTTATCTTGCTGGAAGAAGATCCTGCTTCAGAGCTACTATATAATCCTGATATAATATTACTGCTTTGGATTTCTAGAGGACTAACTTCAACTATGGGACTATTATCCGGGATAGAGTTCTCTAACTCATGGCTTATGTCTGAAATACTTCCGAAGTGCTTATTGGGTAGTGATTCATCTGTTTGAGTACTGACCAGAAGTTGAGACGCCGATAAAGAGCTTTCTTTATACGACTTAAGATATAGGTCAATATCATCTACAAGTTCTTCAGCTTGTGATCTTTCTCTTTTATGTTGATAAATATTTTCGGTATTCATGTATGTCGATGAGTTTGGAAGACCTTTCCCCCCCTTTACATTTTCAACAATTTCTAGATCTTTAGGTTTAGAATCTTGATTAGTATGATGCTCTTTTGATATTTTAGAAGACGAAGATTGGAAGCTATTGACACTTTCGTTGGGTAAGGTACGTACTTTTTCATCTACAGATCTTCGTATTTCGTCTAAGTTCATCACTGGAGGAGGAGGACGTCTTATATTTTCTCTAATGGATCCGGGCATTCGTTTTATATTTGTATTTGATAAATAGTCTGTGCCAACCTTGTTTTCTTGGGATGGATTACTGTTCGTTGATTTTTCATGAAAGGTATTAGAGTCTAAATGTTGTGCATTATCTGTATTCGTCCGTTTCTTATCTCTATTAATCGAATTATTAGAACTAGGTACGGACTTTCTTGTTGTTTGATGGCTGTATGTGTTTCGAACTGTGCTTGTGTTCGAATGTATAGGTTCAGGTACTATTTCCTTATCAGAACCAAACAGAAAGAATGACTTCCGTTTTGACTTATTCTCTGAGGTGGTTGAAAACATATAGATTTATTTATCTTATATATGTTGAAGATGAAGCAAGTCTATGTATTGTTTTACTTAGACAGGCAATGAGGCAGAGGGTTTTGAAATTAATATTTTATTTACATATGGACATCGCGTAAAGCTAAAAAGGTATGTACTATTTTTAGTATGACATATAAAAATTAAATAACCTAAAATGACCATATATACATGCATATATGTGTATTAATTTCCTTTTAAACTAATTTCATTTGAGGATTAAAACATATTGAGAAAATTTAGGAAATTTGAAGGCTTTTTTGCTTCAAAAAGAAAGTGTTAATGCTCCTAAATTATTAGAACAACAATATACCTATGTTTGCATCATTTCAGTTATCAGATCCAATACTGTTAAAACATATTCACTAACACCTCCAATACTCACCACACGTACTGTGCTTGGATGTGGAAACTGTGTTATTGAAGTATAGCTTGCTAACTTTAGCGAATTAAACCACGGTTCCGATTCATGCAAATTATTTAAGTTCAAAACCACAATATTACAGTTCGTTTTAGCTCTTAGGTCATTTAAATTTTGATAAATCATATCAATATACTTTAATTTGGGTATTTTAATATACATCTTGAAAATTTCATAAGGCGATTTTGTCTTCACGATGTCTTTCGATGCATCAATATTTGCAATACAATGTTCTTTAATTTGCTCTTGGGTCAGGAAACCAGGCTTATTAGATGGATTCTGGCTCATATTAGTATAATCTCTTCCGTTGTCAGTTCCTCTGTTAGCAAAGTATCTATTTTGTGTTGCTGTATCCTTAGAGTTTGTACCTATGATAGAAGTTCTAGTGCTTTCCTTTACAGTTTCGGTAACATTTCCCTCCTTAGGTTTCAAATCATTTGCATAATTATACTCTTTCAATGTTGTTTTAAATTTGTCTAGATTTTTCTTTGATTGTTCTACCATTTTATTATTTTCTTTCAACTCTGCATTGTCAAGTAATTCATTTTCTGAATAGTAGACCTCAGACAGAGAGAAACGTAATTGTTTATTATAACCCCAAAGGAGAATAGAAAGAAATCTACTAATATTATTTGGATACTTTCCAAATATCAGTTCTGATATGAATTCAGCTAGTCCATCCATATAATAGGTCAGACTTGTATGAGTTGTTGTTGAAATATGTACTTCCTTAAATTTATTTAGATTATTGAAATCTGACGTAAGTAATCTAAAATCTGAATGGATCTTTCTATTATTTTGAGGAAATTGGTTTTTAGGAAATCTACAATTGGCTACAACATAAAATTTACATTTCAATATTGCATCGTTCGGTATTGTAAAATAGTCTTTGTTTAAAGATTTGGTAAATCTTTGGGATAATAGATTCACTATCACAATTAGGGTTAGACAGCAATCTAAAACTGTAAAATTTTTTAAAATTATGCATCCTGATGTAGTATTATCTACTGTAAGAACATGTTGCAACTTGAGTGTGTCTTCATCAACATAGTCATGAAGTTTAGAAATGCATGTTTGAATCGTCTTGAAGTCTATAATCTTTTCAAATGGCAGCAATAGATAGCTATGTTTAATAATTTTATCTGAATGTTTATATGAGTACCTTATTCTGTCCAGATTCTTCCAAATATCTTGTGATTCAAAGAAATCTTGATAATTATTCTTTTTTTGATATCTTTTTGAGGTGTGACTCTGGCTCCTTCTATTATTTGGGTCATCATAGACATCCGGCCTTCTTTGTGACATTTAATACTCTTCTTGAATATATATATATAGTATTATTAACTCCCTTTTGTTTTCTTCTTCTTCTTCTTCTCTATAAACTTCTGTTTATTAAGCTATGTGATATTTTTATTTTCATATTTAATGATTATCCGTATATTGATTAAGAATGGATTAACAAGAAAAAATATGCGTATCTAACTAAGAACACAACAAATAAATCAATATCCCAAAACCTATTTGATGCTTTTCTTAACTATATATTGCCTTGAGAAACCTTATAAAATAAAGTACAAAAATTGATTCATTTTCGCTATCAGTTGAATTGATTATACAGAATAATATGAAGATATATTTATTTGAGTTTTTGTGTTTTATATTATATTATTTTTTAATGTAGAAATGCCCAGTAAGTAACACTTTATACTCTTATAAAGCAGAAACTTCCTTTACTACCTCGTTGAAAGAATCCTTGTATTCTTCTTCCTTGGCCTTACCATCCTTCTTTTTATTACTACCTGGAACAATGAAAACAACAGAAGTTGGTCTCTTTGTTGCACCAGCAGAACCTAAATCTTGTTTAGATGGAACGAAGATGAATGGAACGGAGTGATCTTCACATAAAACTGGAATGTGAGATATAACGTCAGCTGGGAATATATCACCAGCAATGACAACTAAACCTTTATCACCCTTTCTTAATGCTTTGACGACTTCCTTAACACCTCTTTTAACATTCTTAGCCTTAGATGCCTTCTTAACAGTCTTTAAAACTTTCTTATTTAACTTTTTTGAAGCTAATGGTGTAGCGAAAGATAGAACAGCTGGCATTCTAGCTTCGTAGTTATCTTCGGATTTAGATTCCTTGTTTTCTTTAGCCATATTTGGTATATGTATGGTATCCAATGATATAAGTGTATTCTAAATGAGAACTAATACAAAATATTAATTGATTTGATTTCAGATATTCCAAACTACAAGAGAATCCTTCTCACTATTCAAATATTTCACTGCTCATCGGAAAGAATGAAAAATTTTCGAGGCCCCGAGTGCATCACTGAACACGAATTTTATGAATTAAGATGATATTAGAGACTAGGGGAGTAAAAATGAAACAATAGACGGCAAATGATTCCCATAATCAATCGGTTCAAGTAACTGCTACCCTCCAGTGTCTTTAAGTATTGTATGGCCCAATTGTGCTGGAGCAACATAAAATTTTAGCAGAACTTCAATATTTCAGATTCACAACTTCATAACTTTTCGGTTATATCTTTCGTCAACTTAACTAAAGCATCACTTTCAATTACCTACTATACAATTGAATAGGTCATTGGCTGTAAAAACTACCCCTCTCACGAAAAATATAAAAGTTTTTGAATTTAAAACCATCACATGATTGAGATATGTACAATATAAAGGGTCTTTATTGATTTTTTGTAATAGTATTGGTGTACTATTGTTGATAATCTTTTAGTGACCGGTAATATAAGTACTAGTATTAACTTATATTGAACTGGGTGTATAAGTGCGTGTATTAACTTACAGGCGTGTATTGCTAGTGTATATATACTATCTAAGTTAACCAGATGAATATTATATATCTGGGTTTTCTTGTTCTCTTGTCTTGTTTCTTCTTGTTCTGTTTCCATCAATAACATTTTAGAATCTTAAAGTGTAAATACGTCCAATATTTATACCTTTTATTTTGTTGATTGTTTCATGTAATATTTAGTCAACGCTGTTTCTTGTCTGTAACTATAATTGCGTAGCGTTGTCTAAATATCGTAATCGCAATCTTGGTTCAGAATCATCGAACGTTTCCTAATTAGTAAATATTCTAGCACTGCCATGTTTCATTTGATTTACCTTTCGTTGTTTTGTACATTCATGGTAATGTAATACTACCCTCACTTTTGAAGGTCCTCTCGGTAGCCAAGTTGGTTTAAGGCGCAAGACTGTAATTTAATTAAGATATCTTGAGATCGGGCGTTCGACTCGCCCCCGGGAGATTTTTTTAAACCAACGTTAGACATAACATGTACAATAGTAGTTGTTAAGCTTCTATTCATATGATTTTTGGCTTTTCAAAACATTTATATATTACTTAAAAAATTATATCATCTCTTTTGTTGTCCTCAGTTTTATATAATTTTTTGATATAGTAATCAAATTTGTTGCTATGCAATGGGTTATTTGATTCAACAAACTTTTGTAACTTGATCAATAAGCTATTATCTTCGTAATCTCCAATGAATGTTAATGCTGTACCAATATTACCTGCTCTACCGGTTCTACCAATTCTATGAACATAATCCTCAAATTTTTTAGTCATCTCATAATTAATGACGAGTGAAACGTTGGGTATATCTAGACCTCTCGCAGCTACATTAGTTGCAATCATAATCTGTGCTTTACCAGATTTTAATAATTGCAAGGAATGTTCTCTTTGATCTTGATTCTTTGAACCATGTAATGTTGTAACCCTGTATCTTGTTAGTTTGTGAAGTCTTTCTGCTAGTACATCGGCAATTCTTTTGTGATTGATAAATATTATCATAGGAGGTTCAAAATCTTTTAGTATGTTGATCATGCTTGTAAATTTTCTATCTTCATCTGGACCATATAATACAATTTGTTGGATTTTTGGTATAGCATCTGTACTATTTCCAATGGTTAAGTATGCCGGCTTTTTTAAATAACTATATGCAATTTTTTCTATAGGTAGTGTCATGGTTGCAGTAAACATCATAGTTTGTCTCTTATCTTTGGATATCGAATTTTCTACCTCAAGTTTACTTAGAATTGTCGTCAGTTGTTCTTCAAATCCCAAATCAATCATTTTATCAGCTTCATCAAGAACCAATGTTGAAACCTCTCCTAATGTTAAGATATGGTTTTCTAAACAATCGATCAATCTACCTGGTGTTGCCACTAAGATATCACAACCATCTGATAATTCGGAAGTAATTTCTTCGATCGAATGACCGCCGACTATAGAAATAACTTTACAATCATGGTTTTTCCAGAGTTTGGTTAATTTTTCGGTTTCATTTTTGATTTGCTGCGCTAATTCTCTTGTTGGTGCCAGGATCAATGCTTTTGGACCTTCCAAAACTTTGATTGAACGTGGTCTATCTAATGTTTTGGAAAAGCTTGATAGAATAGGAATTATAAAAGCGAGAGTTTTACCTGAACCTGTCGATGCTATACCAATCAAAGACCTGTTATTAACAGCATTGGGAATTGTCACTCTTTGAATTGATGTTGGATTTTCAAAGTTTAATTTTTTTGTAATAATTTCTAATAAGTCCTTCGGTATTAAATTTAATTCAGTCCAATTTCTTAAAGGTTGTGCAATTGAATTGCCTTTTGTTGAAATTTGAAAATCTTCTTTAAAAATTCTCCAATCTCTGTCGGTCATTTCATTTAAACTTTTCTCAGTCCAATGCCTGCCGATGTATGTTTCTTCTAATTTATTTAAAGAGTCTATCGATTTTTTTGATTTTAGTAAATCATTGACTCTAAGTGATGTTAATGGTTTGTAATCTAATAAAGTATCCTCCGAATTATGCCATTCAAAGTTAAACTTTGATTTTCTTGATTTATTATTATGGGTTCTAATGTCATTTTCGTTTTCCTCGATTTGGGCATGGGCATTATCAGTTACAACAGATTTTATCTCTCTCCCATTCTTTCTCGTAGCAACAGTAGTAGTAACCTTTTCCTCTGTTAACAGAGCATCTCTTTCCTCTCTAGTGAGAAATTTTGGTTTCTGTAACACTTTACCAACCTTCCCATCATTCTTCTTCTTATTAAGATTTCCCAGCAACTGAGACACATCCACTGGTCTCGCCATTCTCTACTCCAACCAAATACTTACTCTACTTTGCAATAAAACTATCGATATATATATACAATTTCAATCACATTAATCACATTATTTTTCAATTTCAATTATCGCTTTTTGGATATAATCACCGATTGACCGAAAACCAAATCCAAGGGAAAAATCACAGAGCGCCAAAGTGGAAAAACTATATAAGTAGTTAACAGTTTGAAAGTGGGGTTTATTGATGATCAACACATATTGGCAAGGGAAGATAAACATAATAAGGCATATTTATACGATGAACTCAACTGATTGTTCGGTTAATAATAATCCGTTGTTCCATTTGAACAAACAGACGCAGCAAAATGACCATTTTGTATCCTCTCAGTTACGTCAGAATGTCGGCTCACCAAGCTCACAACAGCGTCCTGTAGAGTCATTCAAGTCCTCCCAGAATGTTGTATCAGAGAGGAATATGATGGATATTAATAAATTTACAAATAGTTCTATTGGAGAGCCTTTGAGGTTTGGGCAAGTTCCAACTAGAACACCAGCCGTCTCCGGTTCTTGGTTTGTACCCAAAAAACAATCTAGCAATATATCCAGATCGCCCTTAGACTCTACCACGAGCAACTATAAAGATTGGTCAAAAGAATTCAACGTTCATAGGGATGTAAATCCAGTGACAAAGGATGCTCACACATTTCAAAATAGATATCAAAATGACCAAATTTTACATAGTTATAATACAAGTTTAAGATCACCCATATATCAAGGTTCAACTCGCATAGAAAATAAACAACAAGCATCACAAGCATCATCATTATCAACTAAACAAGATGCCGATTGGGATCAACAATTTGGCGATTTAGAAAAAGAAGTATTTGAACATTTCCATATCAATGAAACTGCCCCAGAAAAACCAGCTGAGATTGCTGAAGAATCACAAGTCAAAAAAGATGATATAATAATTGATGACACTTATCAGGCAGAATTTCAAAAAGTCTGGGATAGTATTCACGAAGATGCTGAAGATCTTATACCAGACAGATCAAAGTACTTACTTAGTAGAATGACTGGTAATATGGAATATAAATTTGAAGATGACATGAATGAATATTTAAATAACCCAAATGCTTATAAAATTGGTTGTATTCTGATGGAAAATGGTGCCAAATTAAGTGAAGCCGCAATGGCATTCGAAGCAGCGGTTAAAGAAGATCCAAGTCACGTTGATGCATGGTTAAGATTAGGTTTAGTTCAAACACAAAATGAAAAGGAATTAAATGGTATATGTGCTTTAGAGAAATGTTTGAAATTAGATCCAAACAATATTGAGGCAATGAAAAATCTGGCAATTAGTTATATTAATGAAGGTTATGATATGAGTGCATTAACAATTTTAAATAGATGGATAAGTGCTAAATATCCACAACTTGAAGTGATGTCACAAGAGGGTGATGATGTCTTGGTTGATGAAACTATGTATGATCAAGTTAATATTAACCAGAAAATTACAAAAAGGTTTTTAAATCTATCAACTCAATTACCACAAATCGATCCCGATGTCCAATTATGTTTAGGTCTTCTCTATTATGCAAATGATAATTACGAAAAGACTATTGATTGTTTTAATGCTGCATTAGAAGTGAACCCAAATGATGAATTGATGTGGAATCGTTTAGGTGCTGCTTTAGCAAATTCTAACCGTTCGGAAGATTCAATCCAAGCTTACCATAAAGCTCTGGAATTAAAACCATCATTTGTTAGAGCCCGTTATAATTTAGCAGTTTCTTGCTTAAATATTGGATGTCACAAAGAAGCAGCAGAACACTTATTAACAACTTTATCAATGCATGAAGTAGAAGGATTAAAGGCACAACAAGAACATAGTTATGAAAGTTATAATAACGATAATATTATTGAAACTATGAAGAGAGTTTTCGTTGCAATGAATAGAAACGATTTATTAGAAAAGGTTAAACCCGGTATGAACCTATCTCAATTTCGCGGTGAATTTACATTCTGAATAAAGAAGCACGAATTTATTTTGCAATTTATTTTTTTCATCATATATAAATACATTATACCGTTGCATGTATCTAGTTTTCTGTTGATAGTTAGAGAAATTTACATATTACCTTCTATTTTTCAATATAAAAAACACGGTTTTCTATTTAATATTTTGGTGATTGATCACCTAATAACAGATATAGTTCATTATTTTAGATAAACAAAAACTAAAAATTTATAACTGAATACCCTATTCATTCCAATTCATTTAGCGATAAGATATATCAATATAAATATATTAATAATCATATATTGATGCACATTATTCCGAAGACCAGGTGAATAATGATGAAATTTCCTTGATATAATTTTTGAACAAAGAAGTACATCACAGTTTTCAGCTTTCTTTGCGCTACAACCAGAATATACTAAAGCGAGAACACTTTAATCTGGAATACCACAGCTATGTGCTGCCAATCAAAGTTTTGTCTTTGCAACTTGGTATTTAGTATTAATAGATATTCGTAATTAGTGACCCATAATGCCTTTATTTCAAAAATTTTATGCAGCGTAGAAGTAAAAAATTCCTGTCATGAAGCTAATAAATAAAGCTGTGGCCTTAGAGGTTGCATATTAAATACAACTGTATAAAGTAAAATTAGTTTGGAATAAATTGCACAACAGGTACTTGTGAGGTTAATAAATAACGATTTATTTATTGCATTTATAAATTCCGGTGACACTTTTGGATATCCTTCATAATGTCAGGTTTGAAGTATGATGAAGGTTATTCGAAATACGAAGAAGAAGATAATAAAAAATCCTTATCTATAACCAAACAAATGAAATTAGTCTTTTTCAGACTACAAAATTATTTTAATTTTAGATATGGAAAAACGAATAAGATTTTACTACCTTTATTCATCGTGGTTTTCCTTATCTTTTGGTTAGCAGATTCTAGTATACCTAGCAGTTTGAACGAGAATCAGACAAATGAAGACATAATCGATCCATTAGGTAGAAATAAAAAATCAAGTTGGTTCGCAAGATCTAAAGACCCTAGATTTGTAATTATTCTTGCAGCAAATGAAGGTGGTGGTGTCCTGAGATGGAAGAACGAACAAGAATGGGCAATCGAACATATTTCCATCGCAAACAAAAGAGCTTATGCAAAAAGACATGGGTACGGTTTAACTATCAAAGATTTAGCCACTTCAAAAAGATACTCACATGAATTTAGGGAGGGTTGGCAAAAGGCTGATATTCTAAAGCAAGCAATGAGAGAGTTCCCTGATACAGAGTGGTTCTGGTGGCTTGATTTAGATACCCTTATCATGGAACCAGAAAAATCGTTAGAAGATCATATCTTTAATCGAATTGATGAAGTCACAGAACGTGCTCTGAAGGGTTTCAACCCACTAAATTTGGAACTGGATCAACCATACACGGACTACACTGAAGAAATGGATCTTCTAATCACTCAAGATTGTGGTGGTTTCAACTTAGGTTCTTTCTTCGTAAAGAATAGTGACTGGTCTAAATTGCTGCTAGACATATGGTGGGATCCAGCTACTTATGAACAGAAACATATGATTTGGGAACATAGAGAACAAGATGCATTAGAATCCTTATATGCGAATGAAGCATGGATTCGTTCCAAGATTGGTTTCCTTCCATTAAGAACCATCAATGCTTTCCCACCAGGTGCATGTTCTGAGTATAGCGAAGACCCAAGATATTTCTATAATGAGAAAGATCATGATTTTGTTGTCAATATGGCAGGTTGTAATTTTGGTAGAGATTGTTGGGGTGAAATGAAATATTATGCTCATCTAATGAAGAAATTGAATACAAGATGGTATACCAGGTTCTTTTTTTGAATCGAATTAGTAATTAATTTTCTATTCTCAAGTTTTACCATATGGTAAGACAGCATACATTTTTACTGTTATTCCAAATTGCTAATCACTTTTTCATTTCGATACAGTCATACATAGTCATTATTTTATAGTAAAGAAACTTTATTTGTTAAATAGAACAAAACATAATAGATTCATTCAGTAATATAAGTAACTGTTCTTTCTTCTCCTGCAATAGTTGAATATTTTTTATCAGTATGTAATTTACTAAAGTGCGCATTGAGAAAAATTAGAAATGAAAATTGATTATACCAAGTTCTCAAACTGGGAACTATAAGATCAATGAAAACCAAAACAAACATAAACGAATAAAAGTACCACAATAAAAACCAACAGCGAGATATGGCCATTGAAGTTATTTTAATCATTAACAAATCAGGTGGTTTGATATATCAGAGAAGTTTCTCTGAAACGTTTGCTTCAAAACTGAACAGTAACGATTATTTAATTATTGCCAGTACAATTCATAGTGTATTCGCAATTGCTAGTCAAGTAACACCAAAAGCTTTGCAATTAAGCCAAAGTAATATCGATTATACAATACCGTACATACCAATGGTTGGAATGGAAAGTAGTACTCCTACAACAAATAAAACTACTACAAATAAACTAGGAAGTTTTAAAGGTCCTGATTATTTCAAAGAACCATTTGTAAGTTGGAATAAAAGTGGTCTAAGACAATTGAGTACCGACCAATTTACAATGTTTATCTACCAGACAATGACAGGCCTAAAGTTCATAGCATTAAGCTCTAGTGTTTTAACAAATAAACAGGGTACAGGTACAGGTAGTGTTGATAGAGCAAAATCAGTAAATTTAGCTAGTCAAGTTGCTGATAACTTCTTAAGAAAAATTTATTGTGTATACAGTGATTATGTTATGAAAGATCCATTTTATTCCATGGAAATGCCAATAAAATCAGAGATATTTGATAAGAAAGTTAAACAAATGGTAGACAATTTGTTATAAATGATCAGTAACATAGTAACCACCATATTGTTTCAATGACAATGAAAAGTTTGTTTGCATTGAGTTAGCAGTAGAATTGATTATACGGTTACCAGATGTAATGTTACCGACTTTCGAACTACGTCTTTCATAGATATGTTTCCTAATATCAAATGGAGACCTTAGTGTACCTTATCAATCGAATTTTTTTTATTCTAGTCATATTTGTTGAAAGAACTCACATAAGAAAATTGGATAGTTTTTGAATAATTTAAGAGCATCTTCTGACTATTCAAGAATTGGAGGATCGACTGACCCCTGAAGTTTTTGACATTTCCCAAATGATTAATGAAAGGTTGAAGCTATACTGAAAACTATAGGTTTATTATTTACTATTTAATTCTATTTCAAAAATTTGCAATATAATAATCATGAACTCCCTCTGATTTTTGTCCGATTATCTTTAATTAAGTGGTTTAAAGATCGATAATTTATGTGTTTTGGATGATCATAGAGTTCTTGAAGAAGACTTATTAAAGAGAGTTTTGAATGTACATAACCTTCCGAAATCAAACAAGTGAAATGAAAATACTTGGGGAAGGTGATTAAACGGAACAACCCCTGTTTATCGTTGACATAAATGTTGGATTAGGTGTTCACAAATTTATAGAATACTTATGCCAGATCATGTGCTTATCACGTGATCCTGAGGTGTTATTCACACAATCAATAGTACAATATTTTGTTTGACTTTTTTTATGAAGGAGGCCAACTTCTAACATTATTTTCTTTTATGTTTATTTAACTTCTCTGTTTTTCCATATATAAGATTGAGCACACTAAACTTACAAGTTGTATTAAGATGGTCTTGCATGAACCAAAAAGTTATTTACATAATCAAGTAATCGACTATTATTATCTAAAAATATCATATGTTTCGTATATAGTATTATCTAACGTGTGGTCTATTATTCATTATTTTGGGAAGGCCAAGTTTCGGGACGAAACATCTGCATTTAGGATTGAATTTCTTGAAATTGCCTCCCTCAATTGAATTTGGTTTTCCGGTTCCGGTATGTATAAACTTCATAAATAGTTAATAAACATAGTAAAACAACCCACTTTTGGAATATTGTTCCCATGTTGCATTAATATCCTAAAAAAGAGTATTTCCATATACAGTATGTGAATTAGGACGTTTTACATACAATTTGATGCGAGACTGTAAAATCCGACAGTCAAATTTGTTCTCCTTAAGATTTTGTTGTTGCACGGAAAAACTACATATTCAGGAACAACTTCACGATCAAACGGAACAATACGCATGCGCCTATATACTTGAGTCCAGTCGAAACAAATGGAAAAAAAAACGGAATTCCGAAGTTATCAGACAAAAAGCAGAGGAAGCTTTTCAATCGCGCTTCATTGTTGCATAGCAGACGGAGAACATCGCATATTCCAGTTTCCAGTAATTTTTCACTGGGTAAAATGACGGGACATCTGTCATAGGCACTGTTAGCTTTTCCTTAGGTGTTTTTTTTTTATTTTTGACAGATTGCCTGTTCAAACAATACATGATGCTTGTAAACTGGTAATTAAATAGAATATATCATCTTATCAGTATCTATTGTTCGCAAACTATGGCTAGATTCTTCTTTAATATGAAGCAAACAGTCCAAAATGCGAACATTAATTTTTTTTTGAGCCTACTAACAGAAAAAAAACCGGACTATACAATTCGAATAGTCGTTCTTCCGTTGACTATAAAATATTTTTACTGTAACCGAAGAAAGAGATCTGGTGGGAGTCCCACGTGGGACCACAATGTAGCAAAAAAAAAAAAGAAAATGGAGAACTTCCGTTGCCAAGCAAGATGTTGTCCGTTGTTTGTGTGAAAACTTTGGTGCAGGAGTAGGGTAGAGCGGACCTCGATTTTCAAAAAAACGGCCCTCCATAGTTAAAAAATGGGGGGCCTTTTTTACCCGCCCTAGCCTATGCACGACACCTGCCAACTGTAACGTACGTTTTTGACACTGACACGTTTCAAAAAAAACCTGCTATGCCAAAAAAAAAAAATTGCGCGGACAAGCCACCTTCTGTCAGCTGTGTGCTTCTTTGCTCCAGCATACATTACCGGAGCGGAGTACCCACTAAAGCACATTTGCGGACCTCCTTCTCCGGACCAAGAAAGCACAGTAGAAAAAATACACTGTCGCGTCGTCGGAATAATTGTCACATACCGCATTAATACCGGCGTAGCACCTCTCCCCTTGATTGCTTACCAATTTGCTGAAGGGGGGGGGAATGCCATTTTCATCAACTGCTTGTACGGTACCTTGTGTGTAAATTTCAAGAATATTTTAATTTTACTCAAACAAACGGGTTTTCCAATATGCTGGACGTTTACTTTGTGCAAATAAATTGTTTTCTTACCTCGGATTTACTTGATGTATTGTTGCCAAACATTTTCTATTTTAGTGCTCGAGAAATACACATCATAAAATTAGTAAATCCGGATTTCTATCATTTGATGGAACAACTCTCAAACATGCTGAGAGATAGGACCGTTACGTAATATATATATATATATATATATATATATATGAAGGAATACATTCAACTAGTTATAATACCTTTTATAGTCAAGGGGTTTTAATTATTTTATTTCGTTTTCTTTTATATAATCCGGAGTTAAAACATTATTTAACTGAATAATAACGTTGTATTGTATTTTATAGATATTGAATTAGTTATTTATTACGCTAATTTTTTTTTACCAACCTACCCCTGTAACAAAACAGAACAAAACAAAACAATACCATAATAAATTCTTCTATTGCATTATGTTAGAAGATTTTCAAGTTAATGATTTTAAAATAATAAGCCAGATTGGCTCAGGTGTTTACGGTTTAGTATTTCATGTTTATGATGTTGTAACAAATTTTGAATTCGCAATGAAAGTAATTTCAAAATCTTCAATTAATTCACAGTTAGACACTTATTCGAAGGAAGAAAGTGAAGAAAGAAATTTATTTCTTCAAAAAGAATTATTTGATTTTTTTCAAAATAATCACTATAATGTTAATATACCTGCTGTTGATTTACAATCTATTAAAGATCTAACACCAGAACAATTATGTAAAATTCCACAATATCATGAAATTTGGATGCAATTAAAAGTTCATTCTCACAAAAATATCGTTACCATTCATCAAGTATTTGAAAGTCCTGTTGCAACTTTCGTAATCATGGAATATTATCCAGTTGATTTATTTAATTCAATCGTCAATCAAAAGAAATTCGAAAGTAACGGCTTACTAATTAAAGAAGTCTTTTTACAAATATGTTCTGCTTTACAATATTGTCATAGTTTAGGTATCTACCATTGTGATGTCAAACCGGAAAACATCTTAATAGATAAATATAATAATGCTTATCTTTGTGATTTCGGTTTATCAACCACCACACGTCATTTAGCTCCAAACACATGTGTTGGTAGTACATACTATATTGCACCAGAAAAGATACTTTATTATGATGAATCTGTTTCAAATTTTAAAAAATTACCTACCGATAGTGGTGATGTTTGGTCATTAGGTATTTTATTAATTAACTTAACATGCACTCGTAATCCTTGGTTAAAAGCACATCAAACTGAAGATCGTGCTTTTCACCATTACGTAAAAGACAGTAAAATATTACAGAAAATTTTACCTTTATCTGATGAATTATATGGATTACTATTACAAGTATTACAAATAAATCCATACAAACGTATTTCAATTGAGAAGTTAATGAATGAATTTCGTTCAATTAGTTCTTTTACTAAAGAGGGTCCATTGAAATTTGTTGCTGGATTTAATGATGATTTTGGTACAGCTAATGTTGTAGATTCAAGATCTGATAGTTACGAATACACAACTAACAAACAAGAAAATATTTCTTTGTACAAATACCAGAAATCTGGCAGTAGCTGTTCTACATTAAACAATAAATTTGTTGAAGGTCAAACAGATTTGAAAAACAATATTAATTTAAATGATTATATTGTCATACCATCTGAAACAACTGTTTGTGGTTCAGATCTGGGTAGCTACTCTGCAATGTTTAATGATACATCTGCTGAAGAATCAGTCAATGATTCTAATAACTTACGAGTTGATATATCGTCAAGTTAAAATTATTTTTATTTATTCGGTTTATATATATATATATTCGTCCACCTGGTTTGTGGACACGGCATTTAATGGTTAATTTCATCTCATTTCATTTCACTTCACTGAATTACATTTGATTATTTTCATCAATTATTTTAGTTAATATAGTTGCGAAGATATATACCTTAATATAATGTAATCATAAAAAATTATTTTATCATATTATTGATTGTATTTAAAAAATTATATATACGTATACTTTAATTCAAAGAATATGGATATTATTATTTCACTGTAATTTTATTATCAACTTATAAATCATGTCATTCATTATTCATGTTCTTGTATTGTAGAAATGTTCATTTGCCATAGCTTTATCGAAATAGATGACGACTTCATTTGTGATAAGTTCTTCACTTTTACCAGCAAATTCAACTACTGTACAGTCCAATTCATCCGATTTGGGTAATTCCAAATCCATAAATTGAGAATCCATCATGTTGGATTTAAAGAAATGACCTTTTCTATTAGTTAATCTTGAAAAAATTTCATTTTGACTTGCAAACAAAAACACAAAATAATAATCAACGTCGGGCTCAGTTTCTCTAATCAGTGTTCTATATTTTTTCTTCAAACTAGAACAAGTAATTATAGAAATCCCTCCTGATAATCTGGAAACTTCGGCAGATCCATGTGCAATAACTTTTAACCAGTCCCAACGATCTTCATCTTGCAATGGGATACCTGATGCCATCTTTTCAACATTGGCAGGTGGATGCAAAGAATCCCCCTCTAAGTACTTCAATTCTGGCAACTTGACTAAATAATGTTGCAATAATAAGGAGGCAATCGTTGTTTTACCTGTACCTGAAGTACCAGCCAATACAATAACTTTTGGTCTTGACATAATACACTTTAATTGTGGGGCCTTTCTTTAGTAGTTTTACTATTAAATATCACTATGCATCAATCTAATAAACCTGAAAAAAGACATTAAATTCTCAATTCGAAGTTTAAACAGTCCTCAATTGGTTCCTTGATCCATATTCTTTTGAACTTCTCAATCGTGCATCCCTTTTGAAAGTGTGGGTCACGAAATCTCGAGAGTCCGCCTACGGACGTAACTCTTGAAGGAAGCGAAATTAAAATTTATTCTGTGTCTAGTATAGTGAATTTCATTGGAACAAACGGATAGGAGTAATAACAGATACGATAGATACTAAACGTAAGTTTTGCGTTGCACTAACGCTTTATTTATATATATATATGTATCTTCTTGATAAGATATCTTTAATGAGGGTATATAGATATGTCTATGTCTATGTCTATGTATTTATGAATGCAAAAAAATAGGAATATTCATCCTGTTATGTTGTAATGGGCTCTTCCACCAAATTTCTCAACAATATCTATAAGTTTTAAGTCTGAAATTATGTGTAACATTCTCCAAAGTTCTGGACTAGATAATAGTTCCGGTCCTTCATCATTCCATTCTGTATAATATAAAGTAATAAAATCTTCAATAAAATCTTGTTTCTGTGAAATCAATTCATCTTCTGATTTAGAAGAGAAGAGATAATGCCAATGCTCGTTAGGTTTTGATCCACTTTCAAGATATAACGCTCTCAAAATAGTAAATAATGGATCTGAAGATGTTAATTTAGAATTACTAAATTTTGCAAACAATGCAATGGATACTAATACATCAGACAAATCTTTGGTTACATAATTATATTGCTCTAGAAAAAACCATCCAATAAGATTTTCCAATAATAATGAGATATTTGGCGGTGTGAAGTACTTCGATAATGAATTTAAAAATTGTGTATCTTGAAAATATATATCAAAGTTGTGGTAGAAATAAGCGGGCGTTTCAAACTCTTCTTTGCCTAATTTACTGTAATCAAATGCCATCGTACCAATAGTTTCATCCTTCAAATGTGGTATAAGGCTCTTTGGTGCGAATAAATCAATTTTGTTTGTAAAATAGGAACGGTGATCTAATAAAAATTTAGCAAATCTATTATTTCCAAAAAGTTCAGGGTTTACCAGATAGCCTCCATCTTTTACACACCTTTCAATACCATATTTTTTAGGATCATAAAAAAATCTTTCAATAATTACTTCAAATAGTAATGAATCTGTTGGTCTTAAACTTTGATATATATATTTACTTAATAACGGCATTGTACTGACATCATTAGAAAAAATGAAGATTCTTTGAATAATTTCAGGAGGGAGATCCTGAAATGTTGACTTTTGTCTCTTGATTTTCTTCCGTAATATTTTAGTTTTTGCATTATCGGTATATGGTGCTGTTTTTAGTCTCTTTTTAGTTAGATCTCTGTGATGATGATAATATGCTGGCCGATTGTCATGATGAGGTAAACTCCTCCTCTTGTGATGTTTTGTTGGATAGCCTACTGTAGCAAATCCCATATTCTAATTTATTAGATTAGATATATAATTTATAAATATAGTCGTATACTAAATTATTCTCTTTCTGTATTCCTTTTTGCTCATTGCAGATCTTCCATTTTTATGGTGGACAAAAAATTAACGATATTTTTTTACTTCACAGAGCTAAAACAAAATTTCGAAGGACAGATCTAACGTTAAACAATAGCAACTAACTAAATATATGAACGTCTAATAATACCGAGCTAGTGATGGTTGAGCAAATAACGTAACACGCGACAAGAATTATGAATATATACATATTTCAATAAGAACAGAAATTCGGAAGTCCTGTTATCGTTTCAATACATAATAATACGTAATATCACAAGAGGATCCACGAAATATTTCCTTGCAAGCACCATTCAATAAGGTTACGAGATCTGATTAGTCATGTCAGAATCAGCACTTTAAAGTGTAAAACAGGTAGGCTTGCATTTGGTTCTTATTTGTTTTGCTGTGTTGGCAAATAAAAAAACAAAATTTGTAAACAATATATAATGTTACGTAGTTAACAACCAATAACAAGTAAGATGTGACATACCAATGCATCATTGGCTCTCACAAACCGTTCTCAACCTGACGATCTTATATTTAAGCTTTCTTATTCAAAAAAAGAACGCAAATATGTAATGCAAGTAGTAGTATGCAAGTTGCTTAAATAGGAAATAGTCACTATGTCTACAATGCATACGCGATTTTTGCTACCATGGTTTGTTATGCCATCGTCGTTTCTTAAATGACAAAGTTCAAATTTGGCAACCGATCCTCTTCTGTTGTTGTTTTGCATTCTCCTTTGTTGTTTTTCGTTGTTCATTGCCAAGTCTACTTCATTCGCAATTTGCTAAATAAAAGTTTCATCTTCTGTGCTTTTTTTCTCTGGGAAGTTCATTGTTGGAAAATAATTTCGCTCATCTTCTTTCTCATATTATTGACAGTTTTCATATATCTTGGTGTTAAACATAAACTTATTTATTAATAGATAGAATTGGACTTTCCTCAGTAAGTATTGTTTATTTAATTCGAAAGGCAAACAAAGGAGACTGAAAGTCATTTATTAATAGATCTTATCCAAAAGAATTTTTAGGAAATTAGCTTCCGATTCAAGAAACTATTCAATTACTCAGCGATATTATTTATTAGTTGTATTATTACCCATTAACCTATAACTTTTATTTATTTAATTAATAATGTCTAGTGACACTAGCTTATCATTCAAGATCTTATTAGCCGGTAACAATCCAAACATTCTTTTTTATACATCGAGATTCCAACTAGGCAAAAATATAGATCTTTATCATGTTAGTGATTCTAAATCAAATATCTTCAATATCGAAACTAAAACATATGGCTCACAACAACTAGAAATTGAAAATCATTTTACATCGATCGAAAATTTAACTGAGGCATTGGGCGCTTCCCAAGAATTAAAAGATTTAAAATTTGATCTAATCATTGTAAGTACAAAATCATTAAAAGAATTATCATCTTTGCCAAATGTTTTAAAACCAATCACTAATAATGATACCAAAATTTTTATTGAAAGTTCCGGTTTCATACAATTAGAATCATTTTTGAAAAATTCAAAAGATTTAAATAATTTAGATATATTTAGCATTATGACCGATTACGATATTCGTCAAATAGCAAACAATCAATTTAAACAATTTAGTTCAAATGAAAATAATGGTAATAAATGTAATATTTACATAGGTGGTAAAATATCAGCAGGTCCAACAAAGAAGAAGAAGACTTTATTATTGAAGGACTCTTCAAAATATTCATCAGATACTATAAAAGTACTTGCAACATTGGAAACTTTGTTTCAAAAATTATTTCCATCTGATACAATAAGCAACTGTCACAAATCATATAATGAATTTTTATCAACCCAATGGAATCTCGCTATCTCAAGGATTTGTTTAGATCCGTTATCAATAATATTCGAAGAAACTGATTCCAAAAAATTAGTCGATGAAGTATTAGCAAAACCATTAATATCTGGTATTATTACTGAAATTATAACAATTGCAAAAAGTATGAATATTAAACTGGACGGTAAAATAGATAATGAGAATAAATTAATAAAAAATTGGTTGAATGAATACAATAATAATAAAATTCCAGCTTTACTATACAATTTCATACACCGTACATCTGATTTAAATTTAGATTTATTAATATTGCAACCTATCCTATTGGCCGATGATCATGATATAAAAACCCCATATCTTGAATTTTTGTACACAATGATGTGTCAAATGGAAAAATTAAATCAAGATACATCCGAATGGTTCATTAGAGCTGAAAATCTTCAAAGTTATAAAGAACATATAGCTTCAATAACTACTTCTAGAAATCAATATAATACTGAGTGCAAGAATTTATCATTGGATTTAGCACAAAAAGAAAAGGAATTAGAAAATTTAAAGATAAGCTCAGGTGAATTAAGAAACGAACTGGCATCAAAAGAAGAAGAAATCAGCAACCTAAAAGATGAATTTGAGATTATTTTAGAATCAAAGAATAAGGGATCAACTCAATTACAAAATGGTAATATATCTCTAAATCAAACAAAAACCCAAGAAAGAAACTTAATAAATATCTCGACCGTTAATAATAAAAAGAAGGATGAGGACGGCGAAGAAGATTTTAAAGCTATTTCAGAACAGTCTTTGGAAGTTGCAGAAGGAGATAGTTCCATATTAGCTAACAGTAGTACTATTGAAATAGAAAAATCCCTTGCATTGAGAGAAAAGGAGCTAAAAAAGAAGGAGCAAGAATTGAAAGAACGCCAAGAAGCATTTGATAAAACTATTGCTTCTCAACAAGTGCGTTCCCCTCAATTCCAATCGCCATTACAACATCCAATTCAATTACAAACATCTCCAGCACTCTATCAAAAAAATGGTACTTTCCCATATCAACCCCCAATGCATAATTTGCCGCATATTAGAACAATGGCACCACCAGATAAATCTAGTCCCGTTTTCGGTCCTCATAGCAATAACAAATCTAATAGTAGTACGCCTACATTAAATGCCAACAAATTCGTTGATCCAATTTCTTCTGGTAATATGGATTTAAATTCACCTTTTGATGTTTCAGAATTAAGACATCCAATCGTGCCTACCAATAGAAAGAATAGAAAGAATAGAAACACTACAATTGGTAATGCATCAAGCACCAGTATTGGCTCTTTTGGGAATCAAGTTCCAAATAATAACTATAACTCAGATAGATCCTTTTCTGGTAGTAGTAATCTAATGAATACTTCTGGTAATAGCTTAAATATGATGAGATCTAAACAGAATGCAGCTCTTGACATGCCAAGAACTACCAAACTTAATACTTCAGGGGTCTCTAGTGGTTTGCTCACTCCAAATAATGTGAATACTTCAATGACTTCAAAGAACACATCACAAGATGACTCAATGACAGCTACCAATGATACCTCATTTGGGAAGCCTGTGATGAAATTTGGTCTCGGTATCAATTCTCAAACCTCGCTTACTACACCATTAGATAAGACCACTATTCCAGTCAACATCGAGCCTATTCATTTCAATGGTTCTGGAAACGTTTCAAGGGAGATATTGAATGATATCTCTGATAATAACATAGACATTAACGAAGAAGAACCTGCTAAGGACAAGAAAAAGTCGAAGAAGAAGTTCGGATTATTCGGAAAAAAGAAGAAATAAGAACACTTATCTGACTCAATAATCTGAGAATGATTAAAATATGTAAAATTTATAAAATAATGTCACAACACTAGGAATAATTAAAATTATAATGTAATAAAATAATACAATAATAACAATAATACAATAATTACATAATATCCATTGCCAAGATCACGTCGTACGAATAATCATATGATACGATGAAAATTTTTTTTACCACTCAGCGAAATCGATGTTGCGACGAGGTAGGCAACGACGGTTGAATGGTGGAAAGTTGGAACCGGAAATGCTTTGATGCTAGAACCTTTGTTGCCATTCTACAATTTGAAATATACATATACAATGGGGAATTAATTTGTAATTTTTGTATTGGTTAGGTACAGTAATAAAATACCAATATAATATATACTGCAAACATGCCAATTGACCAAGAAAAATTAGCTAAGCTACAAAAGTTATCCGCTAACAACAAGGTTGGTGGTACTAGAAGAAAGTTAGCCAAGAAGACTGGTTCTGGTGCTGGTGGTCAAAAAGATGACACCAAATTGCAAGCTCAATTAGCTAAAATGCATGCTATCACTGTTGATAACGTTGCTGAAGCTAACTTCTTCAAGGAAGATGGTAATGTTTTACATTTCAACAAGGTTGGTGTTCAAAACGCTCCACAACACAATACCTCTGTCTTCTACGGTTTACCACAAGACAAGAATTTACAAGAATTATTTCCAGGTATTATCTCCCAAATGGGTCCAGAATCCATTCAAGCTTTAACTCAATTAGCTGCCCAATTACAACAACAACAAGCCCAAGAAGGTGGTGCTCCAGTTGAAGGTTCAGAAAACAAGGATGAAGCTATTCCAGACTTAGTTGAAGGCCAAACTTTCGATGCTGAAGTCGAATAAATGTCAAAATAAATCATTAATATAAAAATTTTACCATGAATAATCTCTAAGTAGTTTAAGAAATTTGTTAATAAATACAATAGCATTTTTTTATACAACATAAATTACGGATGATATAATATATTTATATATAATGTATTAAGTAATATATATGAATATGTTATGAAATAGATATATGAATGTATAAGAAAATCAAAGGATTTGGTATATATATATGTGTGACCTACTATAACCATTAATGTTGAAAGGAAACGAAAGTAATATAAGTAACTTGTGGTGGATATGTCACTATGATGCAATCTTCTCGAAAATATGATGAACTCTTCTTATTCTTTAGTATTTTGTTTTGCACTTTGTATCAATCGACTGACGTTACCGTCACCAGTCCTTAATAATTTGACTCTATTTCTTCTACAAGTTAATGTATCGAAATGTCTCTTCAAAGCATCCTTTCTTGCGAAACCCTTACCACATTGTGAACAAATATTTGGTAAGATTGTTAAATGTGCCGTTTCATGTCTTCTTAAATCAGAAGATCTTCCAAATATCAAATGACATTTATGACAAGGAAACTCTTTTATATTTGTTTTTCTTGATCCTTCCAAAGATTTAACTTTTTTCCAGGATGTAGATAAATTATCGAATGAATCAGGTTGATGAAATTTTGAGTCACTTATATTTTTGAATCTTCTTGGTTCTTGGTATCTATAATGATCTGAATCATGATTAAAATCGTTATTATCTTGGTCATTTTTAGTGAAAAATTCGAGTAAAACGGCTGCATTTTCCATTGTAGTTTTGTTATCGGTATTTCCAGTAGCTATTAATGATTTCGAAGTATAAGCTTTATCTGTCTTATTATTTGTATGCTGATTATTATCTTTGGAAATTGAAGAAATATTTTCCAATAGTGGTGTAAGATTTTGAAAATCTGAAGTATCTTGGTCAGTATCAGTATTATTTATACCATCTTTTTTTTTATCATCATCTTTACAATTTGGTTTTACCGTTACTCGGTTCAGAAGTTCCCTTATAGTTGGATTTATATTATCAGAATTTAATGATGTTGTGACAATTGCTTCAGCTGCTCGCCTAAAGAAAATAACGTCTTCACTCATAAATGATTTCAATTATTATGTTCATACAGTATTAATTTTATTTTAAATTTAATTTTTGTAAAATAACAATTCCTTCAAAAATATATATTCAGTTATGAGTATCTTTCAAAACCCAAATCACGTTATTAACTTATGGCTAGATCAAACTCTCTCTATATATTTATATATTACTGAATGTAAGATATCAATAACAAACTTTGAACTAGTGATCAATGATGATTCACTCATTGACCATATCAAGCTCCTCTGAAAATCCACTGTTCTTACAACATGCAACTTGTTGTACATTCTATCTGACCCCTCTACCTACAGACTACACTAATACCTAATATACCAATACCAGTCCAGGTTAGACACATTCCAGTGTCAACTGTGGCACATCTCTCAGTAATAGGCTGAAAAGCGACACAATTTCGAATTTGGGGCGGCATGTCACGTGAGATTGGCTGGCATACGGTTCGTGTACTGTGATGGAGAATGGCAGTAGTGCGTTCTCTGTTTACCCATAATAAACAAAACCCGGTCTATATAAAGATTTCCACTAGGCAAACGCAAGATCATATGATATAATCACTTGACATAATCATACGTGTCTATATAGGTGTACTGTCATTGCCATTGTCATGTCTGTCACTGGGGATGATACGTATATTCCACCACGGCAGGATCGTGTTTTGCTGACTCAGAAGTTGAAAAGGGTGCCTATAGTTACTCTATGTAAATTAATTATCGATTGGACAAGGATATTTAAGATACGGCGCAGTCATATTGATGTCGATAATGTCAGGGATTATTTAGAGATTCAATTGAAGAACAAAATTAAAAGAAATGAATTAGCTAAATTGATTGCGTATAAATATTGGCCAGATGGTTTGAATTTGTACCAATTAGCAAATTTAGATTCACAAATTCTAATTCACCGTCCAAAGAGTTATATTTGGAATTCTCATACAATTTATCAAAATTCAAATGAAAAATTCTCTCCGTTGATTCAACCAAATAATTTCATTGAAACTTTACATTCATTGTTTGAGAAACAAAATCAATCATGTCATATTTATTATTGTAATCATCCATCATTGCCATTATTGTTATTTAGAATTATGTTATTTGATTTAACAGAAACTTCTAATCAATTTATGCAAAGAGAACCATTCTATATCGCTTTCACAGAATCAAAATCATCAAAATTAATTCATACACATTATCAGGATTCTGATATATATTCAAAATTGATAATGCAATTGGTAAAAGAAACCATAGCAATTAATGAAAGATTTGATTCGATTCAACCATCAAATCTAATTAAAAGTAAAAAAAATTATTACATTTTGTTAAAAAATGATAATAAGGAACCAACAAAAAATTTAGACAATATTTATATGATATCTGGGCTAGATAGATTAAGTCATTCTATTGGTCCATGGTCAAGTTACGCAAAGGGTAAATCTGATATATCTCCATTGGCAGACACGTTACAACATAACTCAATCATAGGAAGAGACTCCATGAAGGAATCTGCTTCGATCAATGATTTAAAAAGAAAAACTATGTTGAGATTTAAAGGTGAAGATTATACTGATAAAGATAATTATGATTCAAATATACCCGTTGAAAAAGTTTCATTTACTTTACAAAATCATCTGCAGAAAGACAACTTAATGGCACCTGTTTCGATAAAATTCAAGTTTTTTGGGAAAGATGTATTCGGTGGAATTCATGAATTATGTGACAAAGGTCAAATCGACATTGATAAAATTCCTGGTTGGTTAACAGGTGAAAATGGTAATAAATCTGGCACAATAACAAATGGGAACTTCAAAAAACATATAAAAAGAGGTGGTTTATTATGAATTCATAAAAATATAATGATGTATAAACGAATAATATTAGCATGTATTTAGATACCATTAAGACAGATGAGGTACTATAATATTATAAAATTAACTTTTGTAGTCTTAGCATCTGTACTTTGAACAGGACAGTATGGGCATTTAAAAGTCATTGTACCATTCTTAGACAATTTATCTAGTGCCTTCTTGGATATAACATGATGACAAAACAAAGAATATGGAGGGTTTTCATTTGTTGTTTCTTCCTTTAGTACAGGACAAATGAAAACTGGATGGAAATGTGTTAAGAAATCTGGTAATTCTACATCAAATGGTAATTCATCTGTGGTGGTCCATCCTACATGAGCACTTGATTTAATCTGGGCATATTTGATAAAATATTGTGACGATAATACACCACTCAGTAATATTAAGAATAATGACGATTCATTTGGTAGTCTATTTCTAGAACAATATTCTTGTGTAAATAATGAGGTGGATTCCTTAATTTTCTTTTCAATTAACAAATCGATATTCTCAATTTCACTTGTTATTATTAGTTGAGTTAAATAACGGGCAGCTTCACTTCCAAATTCGATATCCTTATCATATAGTGAATCTCTTGGCATACCTTCAATAAAATATTTGCATACTTGTTCTAAACTTTTAGATTTTGTTGCTTGCAAGCCATCTAGCAAATATAATTGATACCTGAGTCGTGAGATCATTAAGGAACTATTATCCTCTTGATCTATCTCTGTCCATTTTAAACAGCTTTCAAAATTTCCATTTTTCAAATCATTCAAAGTTTGACCCATATCTATAAATTTTTCTGATATTGTAGGATCTATATTATAAACATTTTGTAAATATTTCAATATGCTATCCTTATCTCTCACAGGTAAATCTCTAATATAATATCTTGCAATATGAGATCCAATTGCATTTTCAATATCTTTTGTATATTTTTTTGCAATTTTGTTATTATAAATTTCATCCAAATCGAATCTTTTAAGTTTTGTTATTATCGATTTATTAAATTTCATATACTGCTGATGTGTTAATTTTGATTGTTTCTTTATTGAGAAATCCCACTGTTTATGTGATTTAATTAGCTTATCCTGAATTAAAGTATGTCTTTTATCTAATTTCTCTCTCAATGAACTCAAATCAGAAGCATTATCATTATCCTTTGAATTTAGTTCTTTAGTCTCTTGGATATGTTTATTTAAATGAGCCTTCAACTTCTTTAATTGTGCTTTAAATTCTTTGGTATCATTGAGACATACTTGCAAAGGCGTTTTCTTTGTTTCTTGATTAGTGAAAAAATTCTTGTATTCCACTTTAAGATCCGTTAGCAGTACACTCATTATGATGTGTATATTGGTATATGTATCAGTTGTTTATATCTTATTTCCTGTGTGAAGTGGTTAATTCAAGGGATCGAATATATTCTATTCCTTTCTGAAAATATCAAATGAGCGAAGACTGAGAGAGGCGGTGACAAGCTAAATAATGTGACGTTCAATTTAAAAAATATATGATTTACAAATAAAATAAATAGATAAATAAATAAATAAATAAATAAATAAAAAGATAAAAATAATCTACCGTTCTTTTTTTAATAACCATGTAATGAATGTTTTCGTTTCTCAGATTATAATTTTGGTTTACCGTTCATAGAGTTAATTGAGTTAATTTCATTGGTAATATCTTTACCTAAATTTTCATCAACTCTTGAAAACATTGCAATAACTTTCTTTTGTAAAGCTGGCACTTTGCAACCACTGGCATGTAGTGAAATATTGTGTGCTAGTCTTTTCTGTGCACCTGGTTGTTTACTTAAAACCTTACGGTACAAGTCGGATGCTTGAACAAAATCAATATCACCAGCTTCTGTAACCCAGTGGTAAGGAATAGCAGGACCGTTCCAAATTTCTTGATGTTCTTGAATTGGTCTAGACTTTTCCAAAAATTGGTAATTAGCCTTAGTTGAGTAATAACTTGGTTCATTACCGAAATTACCATTTACGTTCATTGAACCATCTCTGATGGTTGGGTTAAAGAATTTTGAAGCGTATGGACAATTTACAGGGACTTGATGATAGTTTGTACCAATTCTATGGCGTTGAGCATCAGCATAAGCAAATAATCTTGATTGTAAGACTGGATCAGCACTTGCTTCTTGGTATGGAACAGTGTTACTTGGGGCAAACGCAGCTTGTTCAACTTGAGCAAAAAAATTTTGTGGATTTTCATTTAAAACCAATTTACCAACAGGGCGTAATGGGAATTGAGCATGTGGCCAAACTTTAGTTAAATCGAATACTGAGAATGGTAAATGTTTAGATTCTTCTTCTGTCATTGTTTGAATATAAACTGACCATGATGGGGCATTACCCTTTTCAATATTTTCGAAAAGATCTCTTTGGCAAATATCAGGATCTGAACCTGCTAAAGCACCAGCTTCTTCTGCTGTATAATTTTTAATACCTTGATCAGTCTTTAAATGAACTTGAACATAATGCCAGTCACCATTTTTATTTGACCATTTATAAGTATGACCAGAAAACCCATCCATATTTCTATATGTTTGTGGGATACCACGATCAGAGAATAAGATACAAACTTGATGAATTGCAACTTGATTTTCTGGAGTTGTTAAAAAATCCCAGAACATATCAGCGTCCTTTAAATTTGTTTGTGGATTTCTCTTTTGGGTATGAATAAAGGGAGGAAATTTTGATGGATCTCTAATGAAAAAAACTGGAGTATTATTATAAACCCAATCTAAATTACCTTCTTCTGTATAAAATTTCGTTGCGAAACCTCTTGGATCTCTTACAGTATCAGCAGAACCTTTTTCACCACCGACGGTTGAGAATCTAGTTAAAGCTCTTGTTCTTTTACCGATTGTATCAAACATTGCAGAACCACAAATATCTGTAATATCATGAGTAACTTCAAAATAACCAAAAGCACCAGAACCATGAGCATGTGGATTTCTTTCAGGAATTCTTTCTCTATTAAAATGAGCTAAATTATCAAGTAAAGCATTATCTTGTAACAATAAAGGACCATGTTCACCAACTCTTTGAGTGGCGAAGGGTTCATTTAATGGATAACCGTTTGATGTTGTGACAACTCTATCTTGTCTAACATCTTTAGTATTAGTATTATCTTTAGTATCTTTTGTCATTGTTTCTCTTGATGTAATAGAATATATATATATATATATATATATTAAGGGAGATATAAAAAAGAACACGACCTTTCCCCCAATGTATTATCTACGTGAATGCAGCCTTTATATACAGAAACTAGCAAGCACTCTCTATCTCTTTCCATTATTACTCCAATGTTAGG
>PPOH02000226.1:99888-237337 GCA_003708465.2 Kazachstania kunashirensis
AAAAAATAAAATAAAATAAAATAAAATAAAAAACTCACCATCGGTCGAGGGATCCACGAATCAACACAGATGTCCTCGCACAAATTGTTTCTTGCATCTGGCAGTCGGAACCAAAAAAAAAACCGAAGCTGAAACACAGCAATTTATTCCCCTTTTTGGTTATTTTTAGTAATATTGAACCACTATAAGTAGAGCACTGGAATGTTTCTCACTACACCATTTATTGCGTATTTTGTACTAGTGACCGATATCTTGCTGTACGGGGCCCGTCTCTACTAAGATTTTACGTTGAATAAACCCAAAATGATTCAATGTGAAAATCTTCTCTTTCTAATGTTTTCAATGAAAAATTTATTTATCTCTGACGATGATTTGCATTACCTGGAATTTTTCTTAATTTGATTTGATATACACTTCTGCTTTATTTAATTTAAAACCGATATGTTAAGTCATATATAACATATCAATACCAATATCAAGATCACTGTCCTATATATAGCTAATTCATTTAATTTTATTAAAATCCCTTGGTCACATTTATCTTATCCATCGTTTCGCTTTACAGTTTGTTTCTAACACTTTTTTTTGAAGGAACAGAAACCGCATACTTTCATGTTATTTTCAAATTTTTTATATTACACACATATTTATCAAGCACTCACATTCCCTTCTCTTTTAAATCGGATAATCGTTGTGTATGGATTAATAATTTACAAAGCATTCAATCTAACATAAAATATTATGACAGCCTCTACAAAGGATAGAACAAGATTGGAAAATATAATTGACCCAATAGAAAAACCTATCGTGAAAAGTCAAGAATTGATACCAAATGAAAAGTTGAACGAGAATGGGAATGGAAACTCTGATAAGATGCAAAAAATTGGTATGTTATGCGTCTCACCTGGTTTACAAAAAGATAACCTAGACGAAGAAAAATTAACAACAATTAAATTATCAAAAGATATCGAAAAAAATCAAAAAAACGTTATATTAAAAAATTTACAAAAAATTATTGATAATTCAAAACCAGAAACTGTTATGAAAAATAATAATACAAACAGTTTGATCACTATAACAAAAAAAAGAAACATTTCAGACGTTTTATCAGCTAGATCCTCTGTGTCCTCCTCATGTTCTTCCTCATCTTCTTCTTCTGCATCTGCATCTTCTTCTACGTCTTCTTCAAAACCAACATTTGCAGCAATTAATGTCCCACCTTTAAAAACTACGACTAAATCATTGAAAAGAGCAAGAATACCGCCTCCATTAAAATTAGCATCTCTAACTGCAAATAGAAATAATTCAAATATACAAGAAAAAAAAATTGATAATACCGCTAATGCTAACGTGAATTTTCCAAAATCTGCATCAGCAACAAGATTTTCAAAAAATGTTAATTTTGTTCAACCAAAAAGTGCTCCAGCAGATGTAACTACATTTGAAAGAGCTCAAAAACTCTCAAAACCAAGAGTAGTATTCTTAGGAAAACAACAACAACAACAATCAAATGTAACAACACCATGGAATCCTCAATTACCATTTAATAGAAGACAAACACTAATGACAACAACAAGGCAAGATGGTGCTCCACAATATCCATATTATCAAATGATGCAACCACCAGTTTTACCTAATGTAGGATCAAATCCAAATTTGTACCATTACAATCCATATTTTTATAATCCATACTACAATCTACAACAAATGGTGTATCACCCAGAACAACAGTTTAATTATAACAACAATAATGATAATTTCCATGTTCCACAAAGCCCAGTATATCCACCAGGTGGAGTGTATAATAGAAGAGAAGGAGTTAATAATATTATACACAGTGCTATGAATCAAATTCGTCGATCAAGAAAAGAAAGTACAGATGATACTGAAAGTCCAGACCTCGCAATCGATGAGGAAGAGGAAAAACATTCGTTTAACAGCAGTGGCGATGTTTATGATTCAAGTACATCAAACCCACATGTTAATGGAATAATCGAGAGAAATTCCAATAACGTAGTGAGTGGTGAAATTCGTATCAATAGTAATGTTTTCTCTTTCGAATTCCCAACGAATAAAAATACAAGAGCCGCTGAAGAAACGGATAGTCAAAAGAAAACTAATTCCGAAACATCGATCCAGGCTGAAACAGATATGGATAAAAAATTATTCATGAGCATTTGTAGAAAGATTTGGGATGAAAGCAAAGTGATAAAATAATGAAACTAGCATAGGTCAAGTAAAGAAAAGAAAACAGGGTCACATAGATTTAAAAGTTGTACTATTAGTAAGACAATCCTATATCCATACATATTTAAGCATTTTACTGACCAAATATATATACATATTGATTATAGTGAATGTAAATGTTAATAAATACATCATCAGTATTTAGCACGCTCAAAAAAAATTGATCGACAATAAATTCACCCCCACCTCTTAAAATTCGCAGTGCTTTAACGCGGTGATATGGCTACAGACAGTTACTGGTAGGTTGACAGCAACGTTTTGACAAAAGGTATAACAAGCTGAAAGATAAAAAATAGGAATATTAAAGTAATTTAATCTTATAGAAGGATACTTACCAAAATATGATCACTAAAATTTACACGTTCAATTGATCCAATTGTAGTTACAACACTACGCATATGTTCCCTGAAAAATATAATGATAACTCATATACTCGTGAAAAAATTTTAAATTTTCTATATAGTAAGAGTTCAGAGTAGTTTAACTAACGTCCTATAAGAAATCACAATACTGCGTAATATCCAAACTATTATAGTGACCATGGAAAAAACAATATTGATGAGCTAGCTAAACTTATATACATACCAGGTTTGAAAAACGAATTAGCCAGATATGTATTTTGATTTAGATTCTAGAATTATTAATACCCCACAATCGTTAATTAATGACCTAGTGGGTGTGAAAACCCCATATTGCTACTATCAGAAGAATTGAGAACAATAGAGAAGATAAATTTGATTATGGAACGCTAAAAGTTGGACAGAAAATAGTTTACCGAAAGACAAAGCTATTATTAGAAATGTTAAAACTGGGAGAGTGGATTGGATAGCTTTAGGAATTATCAACAGAACCTACTAATTTGTTCAATGTAGGAGGTTTAGATAGTGTATCTGTGGGTTGCGTTTTAGCCAAAAATAGAGTACATAGAGACGGTATTATGTTTCCAAACCTCCCTTTTTATCATTTCATAGATAAGGAACCCTTATTGTAAAATAGCTAGAAGACTAAACTATTAACTTTATGGTTATGCTATGTGATAAAATAAAAAGGTAAATAAATAAATGAGTAGGGGTGAATAAATAGGATAAATAAATAATATAGGATAGTATATAACTAAACAGATGTTTAATGCGATGTTATGTGTGGGGAATAATTTTGATTTTGGTGTTAATTTATATTAAATCATCATTAAAGCTCTAATTCAATTTTTCGGCAGCTAGTTTATGATGATAAATATCATACTGTTGTTCTTGGTTGTTATCAAATGATTCAGATTTAAAGCTACTTGGTGCATGTGTAGTATTAGCAATTAGTTCGCTAACTTTTGAAATATCTAGATCCAAATACTTTGACATGAAGGCACCTATTTCAGTATTTTCGTGATTACCTAGTAAATGATCTAATAAATTGTGCCAAGTTTTTCTTCTATTTGCATAAGCGTAAATGTTTACATCAACAGCACTATGCCCATGGGTTGTCCAACCAATTTGAGCTCTGACGCTGATCATTCTATTAATTATATCTTGTACTTTATTAGCATCTTTTTCGTTAACGAGTTGTGAAATTTCATCATTTGTATAATCATTAATGCCTAATATTTTTTCTACAATTTCCTTCTTGATGTATTTAGTTTTATCATCTTTTGATCCATTAAAATTAATAACTAAACTTCTAATATATTCTCCCGAATGACTTGAGTTTGCTAGAACCTCTGGGTACCAAAGATAATCTGGATAATCCTCGGTAACTTGTCTTGATGTAACTAATCCACCCGTTTCATGATCTGAGGTTGAAATTAATACGGTTTCTACATCTGATTCTTGTGCAAATTCTAATGCAGCTTGAAATGCTTTATCGAATGCTAGAACTTCTCTAACTTGAGCGGCAGGATCATTTTGATGACCTGCATGATCGATTCTTGAACCCTCGATCAACAGGAAAAATCCATGATCAGAATCCTTAGTTGCCTCTGTTAATGCTCTAATCGCAGTAATTGCTTGTTCTTCTAGCGATGGATAAACTTTTGGATCTCTATCGACATCAAATGGAATATCAGTTTCTGCCAACAAAGCAAGTAATGGTAAAGAAACGTTTAAACCTAAATTTAAATAATCGAATTCATCACGATTTTGTACTACTTGCCAACCTGCTTTGTTTGCTTCATTTAATAGATTTCTACCATCTAAACGTTTTTCAGTGAAATGATATTTACCACCTCCAATCATTAAATCGACCATTCTACCCAATGGGTATTCACCTAACTGATGTAAAGCGATTAAGTCTTCTTGAGCTCTATTATCAGCATGTGAACTGAATGCTGCAGGTGTTGCATCTGTAATTCTTGTTGTAACCACTAGACCTGTCATATAGCCTTGTAATTTTGCAGCTTCTAAAATGGTACCACAAGGATTCGTTGATGGATCAACTCCAATAGCACCATTATAAGATTTCAATGCACAAGAAAACGCTGTTGCTCCTGCTGCTGAATCTGTTACTAAAGAATCCGAGGATCTTGTTCTCGAGGATCCGATTAAATGGTGATCCAATATTAAAGTGTCATTAATTGGTAAATTTTCTGTAAATTGTCTAAAAGATCTAGTCAATGATAATGAAGCTGGGCCCATACCATCTGAAACGAGGAAGATTAAATTTTTCTTCTTTGGATGTTTATAAAACAATAAATTTTTCGATGATAATGTCGATGTAGTTAATAAAAATAGAAGTAAAATTGTTAAACTGTACAAAAAAAAAGTTTTAAATTTTTTGTTAATAAAAACTCTGTTTATAAAACTTTTATTTGTGCCACTGATCAAAGCAGTTGATTCATCTGAATGTGTCATGGTATTAAAAGCAACAAACACGTTATAGGCGTGTTTGATAGTCTATGTATGTTACCCTAAATTACTCCCAAAAAAAGAGACAGAGAGAAAGAGAGATTTAGATACATTAAATAAGAACAGATAAAAAAAAAAGAAGTATATATATAGTAATGCGAAAACAGACGAACAGCAATCGGAGAATCTATGTGACTACTGTAATGGAGAATATCGGCGATCATCAATTCCGTTGATAAGAACCAAACCAAAAACGCGGGAAAATAAAACAAGCCCATTCGATGCATTGGTAAACATATCGTCTATGTAGTAGACTGAAAACATAGGATATAGGAGATGATATATTGTAAGGTTATGTGGAGGAATGAGGTGTGGGGCTGCTATGTCCCCGTTCACGATCAGTTCTTGCGGTGTATAGTTGTTTCAAACGGTGTGTCTCGTGTGCGATCTGGGTCAACTTCTCCCTCAGAGATGTGCATTGCTGTTCGATTGCTTCATCTGTGATGGAATCAGGATCCCCATCCTGCTGGTCCTCGAGAGTGTCGCGCAACTCCGACACACGCAACTCTATTTCTCTCTTCGACAGATGTTGCTCAATAACTGCATCTCTTGCATTCTCTGTTTTCTGTTTCACAAAACTGCCAGTTTTTTTACTGACCTTATCCTTGACATTCTGTTTCTGCCTCTTCAAGTAGTTCTGGTTCTTCTCTTTGCTGTCTACAAGCGACCGTTGCACATGCCCCGATGTGGAAGATCCCTTGGCAGACGGTAGCCCTATCCCATTATACGACATAACACTGCAGTTCCAGTTCCAACTCCCTTGCTTCAACTCCCTATCCCAATATCTCCCTCTCTCTCTCTCTCTCTCTCTCTCTCTCTCTCTCTCTCTCTATCTCCCTCATAGTCGAAGAAACAGATATATCGCTATCTGCCCATACAAATCGGCACACACAACGTACCGAATTACATTCAATGTCTTGAAATTCGCGAAAAATAGGCGTTTTTTTCTTTTCTCTTGGGGCGTCCCAAACTGAGAGACGAAAATTTTCATTCAGAGCGAATCTTACAGCAGCACAATGACTGGATCAGTTGGTGCCAAGCACGTATATATCTATGAATAATTCTGCCAAATAATGGCTTTCCTAAGATGTGGTTCGTTATTAGCTAGGGAAGGAAAACAGCGATAAGGAAAAGGATGGCTATCTTTCTAAGTAAAAGACTGCTCAGATTCGCAGTCTTTGTTACTGTAACTTTAGTCATTATTATAACACTAGGTAATCATAGTTCGAGTTCAAAATATGTTTCAGAATATATGCCTTCCGCTTTAGATATTAGTTCCTATGTCACTTCCGCATCGAATTCGTTGATCGGTTCATTCAATAAACCATTATCTGCCGATGAATCTGCTGCTGAAAATGAAAGACATAAAGCTGAAGAAGCTATTTCACAAGATCAATCATTAGATGATAATTCATTGGATGATCAAGCTAAAAACTTACAAGATGCCGCTGAATCTGCTGCTCATGAAGATTTATCAAAGAATGTAATGGATTTTATTAAACCAAGTTTCGCAAATAAAGGTAATAAACCAAAAGCTTGTTTAGTAACATTAGTAAGAAATTCAGAATTAAACGACATGGTCAATTCTATTAGACAAGTTCAAAAGAAATTTAACGAACAATTCAAATATGATTGGATCTTTCTTAATGATGACGAATTTACTGATTCATTTAAAGAAGCAATAAAAACTGAAATTCCAAATTCGGTTGTCAAATTCGGTTTAATTCCAAAGGAACACTGGTCTTATCCAGATTACATCGATCAATCAAAAGCTGCTGATACAAGAATGAAAATGGCTGATATCATTTATGGTGCTTCCGAATCTTATAGACATATGTGTCGTTTCCAATCCGGTTTCTTCTGGAGACATCCATTATTAGATGATTACGACTGGTATTGGAGAGTTGAACCTAGTATCAATATATATTGTGATATTAATTATGATGTCTTCCAATGGATGCAAGATAACGAAAAAGTTTACGGTTTCACAATATCTATTCACGAATTCGTAAAAACCATTCCAACTTTATGGGAAACTTCAATGAAATTTTTCAAAGAAAATAGTGAATACGTTGCGGAAGATAACTTAATGGGTTTCATAAGTAATGATGATGGTGCTACCTATAATTTATGTCATTTCTGGTCAAATTTCGAAATTGCAAACTTAAACTTATGGAGATCTCAAGCTTATCGTGAATATTTCGATTACTTAGATCATGCTGGTGGTTTCTTTTATGAAAGATGGGGTGATGCTCCAGTCCATTCCATCGCCGCTTCTTTATTATTACCAAAGGATAAGATTCATTACTTCTCAAATATCGGTTACCATCATAACCCATATGATAACTGTCCAATTGATGATAGGGTTTGGGAAGAAAATAACTGTGAATGTGAAAAAAAGAATGATTTCACTTTCAAAGGTTACTCATGTGGTAAAGAATATTATGCTGCTCAAAACATTGACAAACCAATCAACTGGGTTGAATATTCTCATTGATTGTTTTTTTCTCTGCTTGAATCATCAAAGATAAACATACATGTATTTTTTTGTCCTCTATTTTTTTAAATAAACATCTACAATCCTTGGTATAATTGGTATATAATATGTAGTTTCGTTAGAACAAATATAAAACAAATAGTTACTCCGGTCTAGGAAATATTCACAATCGAAAGTAATGTGTCACTATATGAAATTTTACCATCTATTACTGCTACCTATATATTTCTTTACGCTTCGCTAAGTTTCTACCACTTTTTTTTTTTTTTTTTTTTTTTTTGAAAAATTATATATTTTAACCTCATCGACCTTTTTGAAGCTATTTTGTAACTCTGAGATCCTGCTAAAGAAAACAAGTACGTTGATATACAGTAGATTAAGGATGTCAAAAGATTATAAGAAACCAGAGGCATATATTCCAGGCCCAAATGACCTTGCGTTACCACCCCAACTTTCAGAATTTAAAGATAAAACCACCGATGAGGTTTTAGAGGAATTAAATAGAATGCCATTCTTTATGACTCATTTAGACGAATCAAATGGTGATGGTGGTGAAAATATGGAATTAGAAGCTTTAAAGGCAATGGCTTATGAAGGTGAACCACATGAAATCGCAGAAAACTTTAAAAATCAAGGTAATGATCTATATAAAGCAAAAAGATTTAAAGATGCAAGAGATGTTTATGAAAAGGGTATCGATATCAAATGTGATGACGATAAAATTAATGAAGCACTGTTCTCTAACAAAGCTATGTGTGAATTAGAACTGAAAAATTATAGAAGCTGTATTAATAATTGTAAACTGGCTTTAAATTTAAATCCAAAGAATATTAAGTGTTATTTCCGTATGGGTAAAGCATTTTTTGCCTTAGATAAACTAGATGAATCGATAGAAGCTGTTCAATTTGGTTTAAAAGTTGATAGTGAAGCTAAGGCACTATTGGGTTTATTGGAAACTATTTCTAAAAGAGATAATGATCGTAAAGCATATAAGAAAAAGAGAGAACAAGAAGAGCAAAGGAAAAAAGATTTAGAATCATTTTTATCAGATGCTCTAATATTGAGAAATGTGAAAAATATTACCACAAATCAAAAGTCAGAATTCTTAAATGAAGCTAAAATTCAATTAGAAGATCCATTGGACTTTGAATCACAAATGATTTATCCAACTATTATTATGTATCCAACAACAAATGAATTTGATTTTGTAGCAGAAACTGGTGAACTTTCTTCTATTCAAGATATACTTGCCTTAGTAATGAATAGACCTTCTGAATGGTTTGATATGCCAGGTCATAAAAATTTCAGTTCTAAAAAGCTCTTAGCATATATGGAGACTGAAGCAGGTGGTTTGATCAAAGCAGGTAAAAAATTAAATGTACATGATATCTTAAAGAAGGATACTCCTAGGGTTCCTTTGTTTGATGGCGCTTTAAAGATTTACTTCGTTCCAAAAGCAGAAAGTGAAGATTGGATCTCTAAATGGAATAAGGCAGATGCAATTAAGAGAAGAATGTGAAAAATATAATGGTATTATTTATAGAAATACTATTTGATACTTAATAGATGTATGTGATATTTTAAAAATAGTGTAAAATAGCATAGAATGCATGATTGGTATTATTTTTTATTTAAACTTGATTTTGTTTTAAATTTATCAAGTCGTGATTTTTGAAATATTTCATCAGTATGAAGTGGTGCAATGGGACCAAATATTTTTCTATAATCCCAGTTTTGTTGTAATCGTAATTGTTCTTGAAGATATGGAGCTCGAGCCCAGTCTGTTAAAGTTGTAATATTTTCTTGATCAGAATCTGAATAAATTTCTGGTAAAGTATCATTACCATCTGATTTTACGTCATTTAAGCTAGTTCTGGTAGATTCGCCAATTTTAATTCTATGGTCACCTGTATTCAATGCATTAAGAATATTCCTTGTGTCAATAACATTTTGTGATTTCCTAGTTGACAATTCTTCAATGCCCGATGTTTGGCTTAAATTAAAGTTGTTGCTCTTTCTAGTATTATTTACTTGTCTTGTTGAACCAAAACTTTTAAAGTCACTAAAATTGTTATTTCTATTCCTTGAATCTAATTCATATGTTGATTTTTTTGTTTGTTGACTTTTGTGCTTCGCTGATTCTTGTTGCGTCTTCATTACTTCTGATAATCTTTTATTTAACTTTTGTTTCAAATCACGCTTACCAAATTCCTCAGATCTAAGCAATTGAAATTTAGTTAGTCTATGATCATTCGATTCTTTATTTTTATCTTTATTTTGTTCAGTTGTTTGTTCGTTTGATGTTGCACCTAATAATGTAGAGTTGATTTTAGATGATTTTTCTTCCCCAATTACAGAAAGATTTTTATCAACATCGATTACATTCGAACTCTCGTGTTCATTCATTGAATTACGCTTATCTTTTATGTCAAGTGTCTTTCTTTTATTTAATATGGGTATTAATGATCTTCTTGTACTAATATCTAGTCGTTTATCAGTTAAAGGTTTTGGAGATTTTTTAGGTATCACTTCAGGTATATTGGAATTTGTGTCAGTAGAAAAAATATTTTTTAAAGTTTCTCTTACTTGTACATCAGCTGGATTTTGCAATAAATGTTGTTTTCTAAACACAGATGAAGTTCTTCTAGAGGAATTTCTTTTCATTGGAGAACCAGATAAATCAATTGATGATGGCGTAAATTTTCTGCCAATAGTTGATTTGGTTGTAACCTTTTTGTCGAATGATTTAGTTGAAGTTGATGATAATCTATCAAAGACATTTTTATTTAAAGTAGGGCTCTGTGTCTTTCTAGTTAGTCTTGAGTTTATTGATTTATTGTTAATTTCTAATTTTGGTGATAAATTTGTTTGTTTATTAACTCTTAATGTTGTACCAGAAAATGTATGATTTTGATTGAATTTTATCGCATCTTGAACAATTAATGGGTCTTTTTTAGGTAAAGGAACGAACATATTTGATCTTCTTTTCATTCTGTTTAATGTCAAATTTGGTGATTTATTTATATGAACTTTTGATGTGTTTGTTGTTGTTATTGATGAAACTGAATTTAAAGAATTAGTTGATATAGTTGTAAATTTTGAAGTTGTTTCATTTTTATAATTTAATAATATCATTAGATTTATGTAAATCAGCTGAATTGTTAATTTCTTTACCATTTTGTTTTGGACTTGTAATATTATTTTTGAGTGTTTGATCGACTTTAAATGGTGACCAAGGTGATGTTTTATTTACTGAAGATTTAATAGTTAAATCTTTATTTGATTCGTTTGAGATTTTTAGTTGCTTTAATGAATGTGGAGTAACTTTAAAACCATCTTCTCTAAAAGATCTTTTTGGTGTTTCATTATTACTTTCATCAATTTTCGTTTGATCTTTAATGGCTTGTGTCCTTTCTGGTGATAAAATTATAGGTTGTAATTCTTTAAATTCATTTAGCCATGATAAAGAGTCAATAATTTTTGAATTAACCTTTGATTGAAAAACAGTATCGATATTATTAAATTTATTCAGGGATTCCACAATTGAACGTGACCCGCCAGCAGGTTGTTCATTCTTCTTTTTTGCCGCTTTAATTGTCCAATCCATGATAATAACTTTGAGGGTTTATAAAATATCTTTGAGATATTTAATACATTTATATTACTATTGGTTTGTATATGTTACTCCCAAAAGTATAGTGTGAATATATTCCGGTTATTCGAATAGTGTTTGTTTATGTTTATGTTTTTGTTTTGATTAGATTTATATTCAATTTTTGATTTTTAAGTTTTTTTAATTTTTGTGACAATTGCAGTGCGTTTTTTTTTAATATAGAATGGAATGATATTAAATAATGAAAAAATATATATGACAAAGAGAAGACAAAAAAAAGTGGTATTATTATATTTATTAAATTAATTAATTAAAGTGAAGTGAAGTGAAGTGAATTATTAATACATCATATATCCAAATTTATCTTTGGAGCTTGTGGTTCATCAACAAATGATTTACCATTAATATCTATATGATTTTGTTGTGCGAATTCCATTAAACTGTTGAATTTACCGATTGAATTCCTTCTAATTTGTTCATTTGTATTATCTATTGTTAATTTTGGTGATAATTGATGTTTAAAATTGGTTGAATTTGTTGAATCTGTAAAAGATTGATTTTGTAAAAGTGATAAATTTAAGTTTAGATTATCTATATCATTTGGTACATAAATAGCATTACTTTTTCTATGCTTATAGTTTACTGAAGATGATGTTGAAGTTGAGAAATTTCTATTAAAAAAATCATTTGAAGTATCAACTTTTTGATTACTATTTGGTGGAGTAATTAATCCTTGATCATTATCAGTTGAAAAATTATGAACTAGAGGACGTGGTGATGGTGTCCGTGGACAAGTTTCATTTTTGTTATCCTTATCATTTTGCAAATAAGTTGGAAATGAATAATGTCTAAATTTTGCATGGAAATTATTTTCTTCTTTCGGATCATTCATAGTGTTTTTACTGTATTCATTTCTTGAAGATATATCTAATATTACCAAAAACACAAGTAGATTAAGCAAGATGAAAAAAAAAACAAGAAAAACTGTCGAGTTTATATAATACTTAAATTTGTACCAAAAATAGGAAAAGTAAGTAGTCAAGAATTTTTGCGAGTTCCATTTTGGGGTCCCCTCTGTGTAGCTCTGTATGGCTCTGTATAGGATATCCCGTAATATCAACGAGAACCGGTGAAGAAACGATAGTGGGAAATCAAATGAGCCTGGCCTAAAAAGCAATCTACTAATATGGGAATTGTTCCGAGATACGCTTATGTAATTTTCCTGCAGCGATGACATAAGCGAGAACACCCTTGTCATGGAAGGCGCGCAGAAACACAGAACGCAGGAAAGAAGTTTCTATATAAGTGGACGAGTGATTTACAGGGCCGCGAACTCCGTGCTGAGCGGGTAAAAAGTGGTGGGGGAGTTGTGCGAAACAGAATCCCGTAGTAACTGCAATACCGCTGGTGCAGAGGACGAACCGGGGCCCAGAACACGCGCAGTTTCGGAGTTGCCTAACCCACAAAAAGGAAATATGTGGGACCCTGTGTGGCGTACCTCTATCTGCCGTGAGGTGTATATAAGGGAGATCAATCTGTTCTCCGCTGGACCGTGCCAGATCAGACACATATGTATTGTGTCATACTTATATAATGATAGATAATATACACGACATACATAAAAAAGAAACAGATCAATTACGTAGTGGGTGAGTGGGGGGGTTGTTCGTAGGACGGTCAGCAACATACCTTAGATAATAAAATAGTCGTCATTGTGTGAGTTGGGTTGATTTACATTCTTTCTGTTTCCATTTCTTTTCTCAAATCGAATCAATTTCATCGTGTTTATATACGTCTCACTATCCCATGTACACTTTTCCCTTCCAGTCCCCAGCATCATCATTCAACTGACTGGCTGTCGCCATTGCTGGTAATCTGCCTCTGCACTCCCTCGCATAGAGTAGCACCAGCCAAAAATAACCCCAGTGGCTGCCCGCGCGACACAGCACTATTTTTCTTTTCTCTGCGCAAAAGTAGCGATCGAGCGAGAGGGTAACACTGAACAAGCCCAGCAAAAACGAGAAAAACGGCACAAACAAACACAAATTTGACAGGCTGGGTGAGAAAACACAGCAGAAATACGATAGTTTTGGCACTGTGGACATCCCATTCTCTCTGTTGTATTTTGTATTTAGCCGTTTGTAGCACGATCTGTCTATCAAGTTCAATGTAGGCAACATTTTTTTTTTTACTGGTTAGTTCATTCGCTTGCCTTGATTGGTTTGGCACAACCAGGTGAAGTCCAGGTTTGAGCTGAGCTGAGCTGAACACAACATTGTTTTCATTTTTTGTGTAAAGGTTTATTTACATTGAATATGCATGGATTAACTAAGCAGAAAATAGCATTCTGTGTCGGTAGAAATTAATTGCACTACTATAATGAGTACTTTGATAAACATTACATTTAAATTGGATTGCTGTTATTTTTGTTTTGTTTTTGTTTTGTTTTTGTTTGTTTTTTTTAGCTGTCTCTACCAAGTAATTGTACATACCTTGGACTATATATATACCAGAATTGTAGTTCTTTTTTTTTATTGCTCGATTGTTCTCTTGTACATCTTTTTTGTATCTATTTGTAATAGATATAAGAAAGTCATTCACTCTTTTTTTGTTTTAATATAGGCACTTTTTTTTTCCCACCTTTAATTCATTTGAAATTATTGTCATATTGGTTATAATTAAAGAAATTTATATTATACCATTTTCTATCCATTCCTTTCCTTTTTCAAAAAAAAATATCTTTTTGGCTCAGTCCATCCATTCTTTTAAAGGAATACTTTTTTTTTCACCAATCCCTCTAACTTAAAAAACAATTTTTCATATGACACTTGATGCTTCATTCACTTTTAATAAAAGAACTTCAGAAAATTTATTTAATGACACATCTTTACAACCACCTTCAAAAAGGCATTCTTTCGACTTGGGTAGATCTAGAACTATAAATAGATCAAAATCAGAACCTCAATCGACAAAAAATTCAAGATCGTCATCACCAATTAAATATAGTAGAAGACATCCATACCAATACATTCAATCAAATAATAAATCAAAAAATTCTTTGACTACTAAAAATTTACAACTACATACAAAACATATTTCAGTTGATAATGGTTTACCATCACCTATAACAAGTCCGAAAAAATTAAACACTATAGAAATCTCTTTAGTAGAAAATAAACAAAATTTACTTAATAATTTCGCCGAATTAAGTTTATTACCATCTCCAAAAAATGGAACTTGTCATCAAATTTTTAAAACGCCAGAAATTCTAGATTTAATCATTAAAAATTTATTCATACTGGAGAAAAATGAAATTTCTGATATTGAAAAATTTTATTCAAAGGAATCTTCACAATCTTATAGGCAGACCTTGGACAGAAAAAAAGATATACTTTCCAAAATAGGTTCCTTACATCAATGTGCACAGGTTAATAAATTATGGTATGAACTCTCAATGAAATACTTATTGAGGAATTTAAGTTTCAAAGATTCAAATAAATTTTTAAAATTCATGATGAATTCAAAATTACTCTATTCAAACGACAGAAATTTCACCAATCACCCTCGTTCTCTAATGTTATACAAATTAAATCATTTGAAAACTGAGGATCTTCAAATGGATTTAAATTCATCTGGTAAAATACCTTTCCAAGACTTGAAATCATTGCAATTATACATTTGTCCAAATTTATTACCAATTAAACCATGGTTTAGTCAATTTAAAAATTTGCAAAAATTATCTTTTCCAGGTAATAAACAACTTAATGACGCATTTATGATTGAAATCTCATTATATCTGAATAAATTACAACATTTGGATTTGAGAGCATGCGAAAATGTCACAGATGTGGGTGTCGTTGCAATTGCATCCCGTTGTAAAAATTTAAAACTAATTAATTTAGGTAGACATAAAAATGGTCATGCGATTACAGATGTTTCTCTTGTTGTATTAGGTAAATATACTAATGTTGAAACAATTGGTGTCGCAGGTTGTAGCATAACAGATAGTGGATTATGGGAATTTGCAAAGACAAATGGTGAAAATGTTAAGAGATTATCATTAAACAAATGTAAATATTTAACCAATATGTCTGTTCCATACTTAATTGGCTATAATTATTTTCCAAAACTAGTTGTTTTGGAAATTAAAAACATTGAAAACTTAACAAACATGAAATTACTAGCAAAATTTACCCTTTGGAGGAAATCTTTAAAGAGTCCATTATTAATAGAGAGTTGCGACAGATTAACTCAACTAATAAACTTTGAAGAAGAAAAATTGAGGAAGAAGAGAGCATTAATCTCTCTACGTGAAATGAGCCAATGGATTAATGAAGAAGAATTAATCTAGATCTGATGGCGCTTCAGAGAGAGAAAACAAAAATATTCCACTTGTACAAACGAAATTACACAACAACATTTTAGCATACCACGAAATAAATAATAAATAATTTATAATTTTTTATAAAATTTAATATTATAGCATCAATCAATTTCATAATAATAAAAATTTTGATAGTGATAATTTGCGTCACTGACAGGTTCGCTTTTCCTGATATCTGAAAATTTCAATGGAAGATAAAATGAAATATTTTACTCAGTGAAATGGAAAGTTTGAATAATTAAATAGAGGGAACAGAGTATAGTATAGTATTACGATGACTTTTATCGATCAATTACAAGCAGTTTCTGCATCTAATAAGTGTATAAATGCCACTTTATGGTGCATCTTTGGCTATGGTGTTTTAAAGTTTACAACTTTAGCTTTAAGAACCCTCGCTTTAGTGGCAGATTTATTCATATTACCATCTGTCAATTATTCTAAATATGGGGCTAAAAATGGTACTTACTGTGTTGTTACTGGTGCCAGTGATGGTATTGGTAAAGAATACGCCAAACAAATGGCTAGCCGTGGTTTTAACTTAATATTGATTTCAAGAACTTTAAGCAAATTAGAAGCTTTACAAACTGAATTCCAAGAAACTTATAAAATCAAGGTTGAAATCTTAGCAATTGATATTGCTAAGGATGAGTTATCTCATTATGAACAAATTAAGAGTATTTGCAGCACTTTACCAATATCCGTCTTGATTAATAACGTTGGTCAATCACATTCTATTCCAGTTCCATTCTTAGAAACTGAAGAAAATGAATTAAGAAATATCATTACCATCAATAACACTGCAACATTATTGATCACGCAAATTATTGCACCAATTATTAAGGATACTGTTAAGGATAAGAAAGCTAACCGTGGTTTAATCTTGACTATGGGTTCATTTGGTGGTTTAATTCCAACACCATTTTTAGCAACATACAGTGGTTCTAAAGCATTTTTACAAAATTGGTCAAGTTCATTAGCTGGTGAATTAGCTGAGGATAAGATTGATGTTGAATTAGTATTATCATATTTAGTTACTAGTGCCATGTCTAAAGTAAGAAGAACATCTATGTTAATTCCAAATCCAAAACAATTTGTAGCATCCACCTTAAAAAATGTTGGCAGACGTTGCGGTTCTCAAGAAAGATATGCTACCATTACACCTTATTGGTCCCATGCTATATATCAATTTGTAATTGATGAAACATTTGGTGTCTACTCAAAGGTTGTCAATGCTATTAACTATTCTTTCCACAAATCTATCAGAATCAGAGCCCTAAAAAAGGCTGCAAGACAAACCAAGCAACAATAAACAAATTAGTAAAATAACAGATTTATATTGTATATACTACAAATTTATTAAGCTAGAATATCAGAGTCCATAAGGGCCATGGTCGTCTACGATAACTAAATAAAATGAATCTTGGTACGACTCTTTTCACCTTATATATGCTGATTCAATTATTTTTCAGCTGTAAAGCAAGACAGCGAAAAAACACGAAACACTGGAAAGCGTGCTAAGATATATTTACTGAGATTGAATTTTTTTTTATTGGAAGATTTAGCCTGAGGATCATACATTCTTTTCACAGATGTGTTTCCATTTGTGATAAGTCGATAATTATTACATTCATATATTTACCAGTTTTATTGTTAGTACACACACTGCATTTCATTTCAGAGGGATAGTAGCATTGAATAAGTGAAAAAATAAATAAAGTAAAATAGGAAACTTTGTCCACAAGAATCTTATTAGTACACAAAAATTAAAAAAGTTTTGGAATTGTTATATTTATTGAGTTTGATATGAGTGGTGAATTGGCAAATTATAAAAGGTTAGAAAAAGTCGGTGAAGGTACTTATGGTGTCGTGTATAAAGCATTAGATTTACGTCAAGGTCAAAGGGTTGTTGCTTTGAAAAAGATCAGATTGGAAAGTGAAGATGAAGGTGTTCCAAGTACAGCCATCAGAGAAATTTCTTTGTTAAAAGAACTAAAAGATGACAACATTGTTAGATTATATGATATTGTCCATTCCGATGCTCATAAATTATATTTAGTGTTTGAATTTTTAGAACTTGATTTGAAAAGATACATGGAAAGTATGCCAAAGGACCAACCATTAGGTGACAGTATCGTTAAGAAATTCATGATGCAACTTTGTAAAGGTATCGCATACTGTCATGCACATAGAATATTACATCGTGATTTAAAACCACAAAATTTATTAATTAATAAAGAAGGCAATTTAAAATTAGGTGATTTTGGTTTAGCAAGAGCTTTTGGTGTTCCATTAAGAGCCTATACTCATGAAATTGTTACATTATGGTATAGAGCCCCAGAAGTTTTGCTAGGTGGTAAACAATATAGTACTGGTGTTGATACTTGGTCAATTGGTTGTATCTTTGCGGAAATGTGTAATAGAAAACCAATTTTCAGTGGTGATAGTGAAATTGATCAAATTTTCAAAATTTTCAGAGTATTAGGTACACCAAATGAAAATATTTGGCCAGATATTGTTTATTTACCAGATTTCAAACCGACTTTCCCACAATGGCGTAGAAAGGATTTATCACAAGTTGTACCAAGTCTTGATCCACAAGGTATCGATTTATTAGATAAACTATTAGCATATGATCCAATCAATAGAATCAGTGCCAGAAGAGCTACTGTTCATCCATATTTCCAAGAAATTTGATATTTAAAACAGTTAAAAGTTTATTCAGATTTCTTAAATATCAATTCATTTTTTAAACCATATACCTGATATTCAACATTTTTTATAATGAAAAAATTACATACAAAAGTATTGAGGTTTCTTGATTCCACATACAAGTTTATTTACATATTTTTCTATATATCCATATATCTTTACGCTGCTTTACTGTGTCTTTATTAAATATATCGGAGAATATTGTTGTGATTGTAGCTTGCAGGAATTTTTCCTACCATGCATTATAAAAATAAAACTTCGATGAGAAATTGGAATTAATACCCTTGACGACTAGATTTGAACAATAGGTAAAGGTGAACCATAATATAACTTTATTTGATACCCAGAAGCGCATATTTGTTCAACTGTGTTTCATTCAAGCAATTATAGATCTTAAAAGTTAGTATTAAATGGAATATATATGTGTAGATAGTGAAAATTATTAATAGGATTTTCTGAGTAATGAGGATCAAAAAGGAATTACAAGTGATAATATGTTTGGATATTATATGTTTCTTCATAATGGTATACTATGCATTCGATTTAATATTGTTAGTTTTTGATGATGCTATTCAAGAAGCTTTACAAAATCATGAAGTAAATCCCTCAATATCGGAATCGATCGGTGTTGCTATTGATACTAAACCAAATATTCCAAAAATCATTCATCAAACTTATAGAACAGAAAATATACCTGAAAAATGGAAAGAGAATCAACAAAAATGTATTGATTTACATCCAGATTACAAATACAATCTATGGACAGATGAGAGTTCGTATGAATTTATTAAAGAAAATTATAGTTGGTTTTTGAAAACTTTTGAACATTACAAGTTCCCAACGCAACGGTCTAATGCTATTAGATATTTCGTATTATATCATTATGGTGGTATATATATCGATCTTGATGATGCATGTGAAAGAAATCTAGATCCTTTATTAAATGCAGTTGCATTTGTTAGAAAAGCTTCACCGAAAGGTATTTCTAATGACATTATGGGTTCTAGAGTGAAACATCCATTTTTTTTAAAACTAATAGAATCCTTACAACATTATAATAAAAATTGGTATGTGCCATATTTGACTATTTTATCATCGACTGGACCATTATTTGTTTCAATTATTTGGAAAAGATATAAAAGATGGAGTGGTTATATAATTGAAGATAATGTAGTTCGAATATTACAACCAAAAGATTATTCGATGTTTAAGAATGCCTTTTTCTCCATAACAAAAGATTCTTCCTGGTATGAAGATGATGCAATATTCACAAAATCTTTGGGTAATCATATCTTATCATGTGTAACCATTGGATTTATCTTCATGTTTTTTGTAACATATTGCCAATACATTTTTTATTGTTTCTTGTGTTCAAATACTGACATTTGCAAAAGTTATTCGAGAAGATTATGAGATAAAACCAGTGATGTATCGCCATGGGATTATAAAAAATTACTAGTAATAGATTCATTAAATTAACGTTAGGAAATGCAATGTTCATTGCAAATATTATTTAAAAAAATGATACAAGCCTATAATCTATTTTTCCAATAATTGGTTCAACCAATGCTTCAGTAAAATAACGAAAATACACGGTATTGAAGAAATTCAGATTTAGAGAAAAACGAGCAATGTATATTGAATTCGATAAAGCTAATAAGTCTTCTATTAGATGAAAACAAACACATAATATTTTAAAATACGTAATGATTGTATTTAATAATAAGTAACTATGACAAACAACTAGTGAAAACATATATTATAAAAGAAAATATAGGGAAAAAAAATGATCGATTATACTATTCGTTTGATATAAAAAAGTCATGTATTATAAAACATTGAAAAAGTAGATAAAAAAATAAAGATACAATACAATAATATATTTGGTTCTATAATTACTCAATTCTTGAAACTATATATATTTCTCTTTGGGCAAAATTAGATGTAAAAAAATCAATTTTTTTGTTTGTAATTGGAAAACGAATTGAGTAACATTAAATGTAAAACCATATGACAATATATTACTGTTTTTGCCCAAAAGTATTAAAATCAATGATTCTCAAATTAAAAGAGATTAAGGAGGTTGGGTAGGGGGGGTTAAAAAAATAAAGGACAGATTATCTGAAAATTTTAATGAATAATATTAGAAGTCTATGGTAAAACAGCGGAAGAACCGGATGTATTTAACCAAGAGTTAACGGTATCAGAACTTAAAGTTGAACTGAAATCATCATCGACTTCAACGATGTGAATAGTTTTATCGGAACCGTTGAAGATGACGGCAGCCTTTAAAGTTGAACTAACCGGTCTGGCAAAGTAATCTTGAGAACCACCACCTTGACCATCGTGAACGTGGGAGATTAATTTATCTGAACCAGCTGATAAAATTTCGAAAAGATCCATTTCACCACAACCAGTTTCCCAACAGGAACATTCGGAACTACCATATTGTAAAGTTCTTGGAATTTTAGCGTTTAATAACCAAATAGCTGGCATATCTTGGTTGTAACCAGTACCATCGGTATCAGAAGGCATTTGGAATTCAAAAACAAAGATTTTACTGTCACCACTGAAACCATGGTAGGCTGGAATATCACTACGATAGTAGTCACAATCACTAGTACCACTACATTTATCACCTGAGAAAATCATGAATTCTTTACCAGAAGCAATAGTAACATCACCTAGAGCGGTTGCGGAACCAGCACCAGAGACACCATCTTCCGCGGCAAAAGAGATGGAGTTACCGAAACAAGATGACCAAACACCTGAACCAGCGGTACCACCCATATGGTTTAAGATGGTACAGTTAGTAGTTGAACCTGGAGTGTAGTAAGAGGCTCTAACCCAGTCACCAGTAGAAGCGGTAGCAGTAGTGGACGTGGAAGATGCGGTAGAAGAAGTCTTTGTAGAAGATTTTTGGTTGATAACAGTAGAGACTTCAGTGTAGGCAGTTGCGGAAGCGGCATTAGAAGAAGCAACGTTACCATTAGCATCAACCCAAACGGTTGAAGTAACTTCAACGTATTCAACGGCGACATCTCTTTTGTGTTGATGAGCAGCTTTAGTGGAAATTATTTCATCACATTCTTCTTCAGTATTATCCCTTTTCTTTAAGGAAGAAGTGGAAGCTGGATAATAAACACCGAATTGTTTTAAATTTAATGGACCTCTGAAATGAACAGATAATTCTTCATCTAATGGAGCTAAACTACCAGAGAAAGAAGTTGAAGATTGTGTACAAGCACAACTACTTTCATCCATATTGGTGACATCTAAATAAGTTGAAGATAAACCGACATTTGAGTAAATAATTGCATCGGTTTGAGCACAATAGTAATTACCATCTGATGATAAAGTACAATCGGCTTTGATTGTTTTAGTTAATGATGATAAAACTGTTAAAACACTTAACAGTGAAGATTTTTTTGAAAATTGCATTTCTAAAATAAGTTTTACAAAAAATTTAATCTTTTAATTTAATTTTTAAAAATTAGGAAGGAATGACTTTTAGTTGGCAATATGAAAAAAAAGGATTAAATTAAGTTAGATTGTTTTTGTCTTAACTATATATCTAAAATACAAATAAGAAAAGATAAAAGCAAAAGAAAATTGTTAACGTGAAAATGAAAAATAAAAAAAAAAAAGAATATGTCTAATTACGAGTTAGCAAGAGGAAATTTTGGGAAAAGTGCTATAACTTGTTCAGTATTTATTTGATTAATTGAAAGAAAAAAAAATGAAAATAAATAAAAATAAAAAAAAAATGGCGGTGTTGGTCGTAGTCGTTGAAACAAGAAACCAAATTGCTTTCATAATACATACAAATCAACGCGAATATCTAAAAATCACCGCACGAAACTTACTTAAGTAACCAACCATGTTTCAAAAACCGGAAACGGAGGCAGAATCCCTCGTACGAATTGTCAAACGTAAATCAAAAATCCAGGGTTGGCCAGCGCGTCTCTCAGAAACGTCTGGGGGGGAACCATCAGGATGATTGTAAACAGGAATTGATTCGCGACTTGCCTCGTTCTGCGAAAAGCCACAGAAAGTAGCGCACACGAAACCTGTTTCGTCTTTGGGAAAAGGTGCGAAATGCTGAACACACAGAAAAACACGCGCGCGAAAGAAAGGCTTGGCACTGTGCTGATTTTCCCGATTGGGCATTACATTTTACTCTCTCTTTCTGCTGCGCAGCGTGACCATTGCAGCGCCATACCGTTCCGTCGTACTTTTCACTTTTGTTTTATGCTGGTTTTGTTTTTTTGTCTTTTTGTTCTTTTCCCTTGCCTGCCTGCCGGGAATGACTTGAACCGTTCGTTCGTGGCGATGAGGGGTCCCCCGTCAGAAGCGATGAGTGAGTCGCTGGTGTAGTGACGCACGATAGCCCTGATTTGTTGCTTTAGGGCTACGTGTGTGGTGATAAGCACTTTTTTGTTTTTTGTTTTTTTTAGTTTTTTTTGTTGTTGTCAAACGCGTATCGAATCGTAGCAGACACGTCAGTAAAAATTGGGTTGACTACATACATATAGCAGATCTCATCTTTCATCTTTGCTGATTTACAATTATTACATATAAAACTTCTACTTTTACTGTTAGGTTTTAAGAAAAAGTTCATTATTGTTTCATTTTTAAACGTTTCAAAATAAACTATAGAAGAAAAAATGGCTATTCAAACACCAAAACAAAGACTGGCAAACGAAAAATTCAATAAAAATATTGAAAAACATAGAAAATTCGGTAAAGCTAAACCAGCTAAAGTTGATGATAAACCACAATTATCTAATTATTGGATCTATGCACTTTTATTCTTATTAGTAGGTGGTGGTGTACTAGAAATTCTAAGTCGTTTAATTTAATTAAAATCAATCCAAAATAAAAATAAAAATTAATAGTTTTTTAATTAAATATTATTGAAAGCCTTTTTAAAGAAGCTGTAGTTATTCAATGAAACACATATACATACGCATATACATGTAGTGATATATTTCTATAATTCTATATTTAATGTAAGATATATCAAGTTTTAAACATTAAATTTATCTCATGTTTTATTACTCCCATCCTTCAAATAAGCATTTTTTTTTTTGAATTTACGCCGTTTTTAAGTTTTAATTTTTCACTTTTTCTTGGACTGAGGGAATACCACTAAACACACAAAAATTAGAAAAGAATATCAATCATGTATAATGCTATATCACAATAGTTTATGCGTTGACAAATTGATACGATTGCAAAAACGATTTATTAACTCGAAAAATCTTACAACGGCAAATATTTCAATATCAAATGATTTGAAGATACTAAACGATCAAGATATTGAACATTTAAATAATTTACCATTCTTTAAGGATTCAAATATATTGAAAAAATCAATTAGTAACAATAAAAGGTATACAAAACAGCAACAAGAATACCTTCAACAGAAATTGTCAAATATTTCAGATGTTTTCGGAATTGATCCAATCGATCCACCTTATATTAATCATAAATGGAAACCAAATATGTTAACACCATATCAAACCATTTTGGCAAATCCAAATGGACATAATAGACTATCAGTGACTAAAATTATTACTAGATCGTGGTGTGAATTAAGATACGCTTACGATCTTTCTTCAACTTTAGAAAAATTACCAACTAGATATGTTAAAAAGGGTGTTAAATTTCATAAATCATTAGAAGATAATTTGTATAAACCAAATGGGGAATTGGAAGCTTTTATATCATTTCAAAATATTAGAGGCTTTCGTAAAACACTTTGGTTCAATTGGTTTGATACTTTGAAAAAATTGATTGGTTTATACTCGTCAGCTGGTGAATGTAGAGAAATTTTGTGTCACGCTTATATAAATAGTGATCTGGATGACCCTCAGGATGGTAATTTTGTCGAAGATGTAAATAAATTTAAAAATGACAATAATTTAGCCCTGATCAGTGGTATTATAGATCATTTGAAATGGAAGAAAAAAACAGATTTGAAAAATGATGATAATTATCCTAGATCTAGTTGTAATTCTTTTGACCTTTTCGATGATATTTTTAAGAATTCTGATATTTCAAACGATTTATCGAAAATTATTTCAAAGCTCAATGAAGAAATCCCAAAACGAACAAAAGATTGGGCAATTCAAGTAAGTGATATTAAGACAAGACACACTTTTAATGTTCCAAAACAAACTTCTGTGATAAAGACCACTAAATTGCAAATAATGTATTATAAAAAATTTCTTGAAACGTTAGCAATTGATCCCATTTTAACTTATGAAAAACTAATATTGAATGCAACTAAAAGACAAATCAATGTTGATGAACCTATTGATCCTGTCACAATTATGGCATTTATTGTTGATTCTCCTTATCTAATACCAGATATGCAAAGGATGAGAGATGGGAAACCGATTGGTTTTGTTCCTTTCGATGAATATGATTATACTATGATTGACTACGATGCAACGGCTTTATCTAGTCAAATTATTAACGGTGATATCAGAGAGAAATTAGGAGAATTCTTCACGGCTTGGAAAAAACCTGTAACATTAAGATATTTTGCAGCAAGATTAGCTCAAACGTATCATTTAATAGGATCATCTTTATCAGATAAATTATTAGTCGAATATTATTTTAGTGGTAATAATTTTCATAATATAAATTTTGACTATGATAATAGGAAGTTAATTGAACATAATATTGATAGTAGTAACTTCCTTTTTGGAAAAAGGCAAATAGAACCCATTAAACAGAACGCCAAAAATTTTCTTACCTATTGCAAACATTGTGAATATGAAACTGTTTGTTCTTGGAAGCATAAAGGTGAAAAGTTTTCCGAGGGATTATATAATGATTTAGTTGAAGTATGTAAAGATTAATTAATATTTATTATTTTTTATTTTTTTTTATTATGTTTTGTTTTCATAAAATCTATTTCAGTACAACTAGTATTGTATTATAATTTTTCAACAAACAAAAGATAAAAAGTGATAATCATGATAAATATATACTTGTATCATTACAATAGTACTGTACCATGCTTACAAGATTATTCTATTATTTTATTTAATATTTATGCAAATTCAATCAATCTCTTTGCCTATTTTGCTTTCTTGTTACCTTCATCTCTTGAAGTAAAAGAATTGTGAAATAAAGATAAAAAAGAATAAACGTGGAAGGAGAAAGCACCAAGTAAATCCAAAATATGGAACTTGTCTTACTTTTATACTGTTTAATAAAAATCAAATATCTTTCTCATATGAGAAACGCATCTCACCAAATATTCAAATCACTAAATACATCGAGATGCTGAAAAAGAGATGGAGCTTCAATTAGTGTCGCATATAGGGACATATTCTTTTTGTATGTTTATACTAAAGTTAATTATTAAACATACTACTCCGTTGTGTACTAAAAATAACATTTTTTTACGTATACTCAAAATCATTTGTGTTTCTGCCTTATGTTTTCATTTCCAACTGTTAAATTGTGACACATCTTAAAAAATGAAAAATAAAATTTGATGATATTTGGAAACTTTCAATTGAACTTGAAAGAAGAAAAAAAAAGAACAAGGATAGAAGAGTTAAGAGCTCAAATTTACATTACCGAGTATCATATTATTGCATATCTATATATATCTATATGACCGAACACCAGGGACCTTTAGATGCTCTTCCAAGGGTTAACTATCAACCTTTGTTAACCATAGCAAATTACTATTCAACTAAACAAATGATAGACCAAGTACTTTCTGAAGACTACGATTACGTATCATGGAAACTGAAAGAACTGAGGACAGGTGGAACCATGAATGCGTTTCTAAACTTTGATGATTATAGGTTTGGACCTTCTAGAGAGCCCATTAAAGCATTAAAAAATAGAATAAATGGTGTGCCAAAGGATCTTGCCTTCATAGGAGATGTTTATGATGAGACCATAAAGAACGAAATGGAAACAATTAGAGATGAGGATAGTAGTATAGAAGAATTGAGTAATGACGATCAATTCAAACTATTGGTCCTAAATCTGGATGAAGAACAAAGTAATAGATTTGAAGTCTTCCATAGAACATCTTTAAATAAAGGCCAAGTGAAAAAATTAGCAAGTACAGTATGTAATCAAACCATCAGTGAGAATCTCAGAGTGTTTATACAGTCAATTGGTAAAGTATTTGCAGGTGAAATAATTGAATTAGCCTTGGATGTGAGGAAAAAATGGTTTATTGGTAAGATGAGTTGTGAATTTACTAGACGTAAGGAAATAGGTAATAGATTAAAAAAATATTTAAAGAAGTTAACTATTCTGGTTGAAAAAAATAATAGTAATACCAATGGTAATAGTGGTGATTTAAATGTGAATGGTAGTTCAGGATTTGATGATAATGAATTATTTGAGAATGATAGCATTGATGAAAATGAGGGTGATTCCTATTTTGATGATGAAGAGAATGAAAAGAAGGAAATCGAAATAGGAAATAATCTATTAAAAAACGATAAAAATACTCAAGAAGTCCGATTAGGATTGATTACAAGATACAACAAACTGGTGAAAGAATTTAATACATTAGATGTCAGTTTTGAAAAATATCAAAATAGTCCAATACTGCCTGAACATATAAGAGAAGCATGGAGATTATATCAAATACAGAATGAAGATGTCATATCGAGCCACTGGAGAGGACAAGGAGAAGCTAGTGGTACAATGTTTAGATAAAAATGTTGAAATTTCAAAGATTCCATTTAGCATTTAAAATCACATAATGAGATTGCATAATCTTCAATTCTTCAATTTCATCTAAGAATTGCAATGCACCAATTCTTTTCTTCTCATTGTGAGATATTGATTCAGATAAAAAAACCCACATATCCATAATTTTAATTTCAAGATTTTCTAAATTTGTATTTTCCCATCTCTTTGGATAATTTTCCTTTGAGTTATATATCAATAGAGTTGGCATATCTAAATGTCTTGATTCCATTAAATTTCTTTTCATGATGATACCAAATTTATCATTCGGGTTTGAGCCACCTATTGGATCATACGAAATCCAACAACCATTAGTAAAATTTTTCATTATTCCATTAATTAAATTTTGTGAATCATTATCTTTCATATAACATAATACACATTCTGTTATTAAAATCGTTGGAATTGATTTATCTAGGATATTATTTAATGAATTTAGTATATCATTAGAATTTTTCAAATCACCTGAAAGCAGATTATACCTCTGTTTAAAATTTAAATAAATATTATTTAAATTTTCTGATTTTGTCAAAATTTTTGCCTTTAAAGCTATTGCATCATTAAAATCTAGATCTACGAAATTAATTAAATTTTTAAAATGAGTTAAATATTGAATAGATCTTAAATCTGAACCACAACCCAAGTTTATTATTTGGAAAGATGTATCATTTGGTAATGAATTTATAAAATTTAAAATTGATAAATCGATTGCCATTGTTCTTAAATAAGTACCATAATTCATTACAGGGAACGGATTTTTGATCAATTTACTAATTTTACCGTAAATATTTCTGCTTTCATCTTTTATAGTATGAAGATATTCCAAATACAAAGGTACAGTATTTTCATATAATTTTTGTAATTGATTATTATCAAATTTTATAAGGGAATCTGTTGCTGGCGGCAGATAATTCTTTTCCAAAGCGCATAATTTACTAGATAAGGCATCGTAATCTGTCTGCTGTATTATCCTTTCCATCTTGTGGTATCTCTAATCCCTTTGACCTCCAATTCATATATATGTTTCACTGATCTTTTGATTACAATTAGAGAGTTTCTTATATAATATACACCCATACACACCTCGATTACTTCATTTTTTTCCCTCAACACTTCTTAATGTTTTATGAGATTTGGATTATCGCATACTTTTAATATTAATATGTTCATACTAGTTCAACGGTAACATAGTTCACTAATTTGGACACTTGAGTTGACAAATCATCGATTATTAGAAGAACAACTGTGTTTTTTTACCTTTTTTTTAACTAGATAATATGTCTGGGGAAGGAAAATTAATCAATGAGGAAGAGCAAATACAGATTCCTACCACCCGTGTGTTGTCACAAGGTAAAGAATATTACAGATTTGCGCATCATTTCATTGCAACATCTATACTGGTGTTTTTGATAGTATGGTCGTTATTACCCTTTGATGATGTAGTAAACAATGGTGTACCCGAATCAAACTATACGCGATTTGTGAAGAAACTCATCGGTGTGCTCCCCCAAAGAAGGTGGGTCATTATCGGCCAGTCCCTAGGGTTGATGGGGATGTTATTTGCATACATTGGCTTGCAATTGTACGACGAGGACATCCTGGCTGTGGATATCGACGACTTCAGAACCATTGTCGACGACAGAAGCCACATCACACTTCCCCACACACGGCACGAACTCCTGCACCAGTATGCATTTCACGAGGCCAGTGGGGTGCTCGACTTACCCATCATGGACGTCTGTGATATCCTATATAGTGAACCTGTCACCAGATAGTCTTTGTTGCTGCCCAATCACGTGACCAAAAATCGAAATTCTAACACACGTGATCACACACGCTGTGGAAAAAAAAAGAAAAAACTGTGGAGCGGAAAAAACGGAAAAAAAAAATTTGCCGGTGGCATCGCACGGAAAGAAGTCAAAAAAGATAATTGTGTTACTGGGGACATCGGATCAGGAATTGTGTAAGCAATGGACACTTTTGTATATATATATATATATAGATGGAATGGTGTCCTTGTTCAGGTTGTATTTTTTTAGGTATGGGTAGATTAAATAAGATAGCATAGCATAAAATATCATATCATATCATATCATAGCATAATATATTTATACTACTTACCACTCAGTTTATCCATTAAACACATCTATTTTCAATTTTTTCATTTTTTCAATTTTTCAATTTATATACAATGGTTCAATCACGCAGAAATTGGTTTGTTGGATTGTTAATGATTTTAATTGTTATTTTATCATGGATATCGTCTTCTTTTTTACTGAATCAAGTATTCGAAGAAGACGGTTATAATAAACCATTTTTAATCACTTATTTAAATGTTTCATCATTTATTTTATATTTATTACCATCATTGAAAAATCTATTATTTGATGGAAAAAAAAATAAATTGAATAATGATAGTCACGACGAAAAGGATAGTGATGTATCGAAACAAAGTGATCATTTAACTCCTTTATTACCAGAAAAAATCATTAAACCATTATCTGTTAAAGATACAGTGAAATTAAGTGCATTGTTTTGTGTTCTATGGTTTACAGCAAATTTTTCAACAAATGCATCTTTATCATACACTTCGGTAACGTCTCAAACAATTTTATCATCAACTTCTTCATTTTTCACTTTATTCATTGGTGCTATATTACATGTAGAATCTGTTAATTCAAAAAAATTATTAGGTTTATTGATATCATTTATTGGTATTATTTGCGTAACAGAATCAGATTCAATTTCACATGAAACAAATTTTTCAAATACCCAAATAGTTATAGGTAATTCATTAGCTTTAATTGGTGCATTAGTTTACGGTTTATACAGTACATTTTTGAAAAAATCAATTAAAGATGAATCAAGAATTAATATTAAATTATTTTTCGGTTTCGTGGGTTTATTCACTTTATTTACTCTATGGCCAATTTTATTCATTTTACATTATACAGGAATTGAAACATTCGAATTACCAAAAACATCAAGAATCGTTTACTTATTATTGGTAAATGGTTTAATAACTTTTATCAGCGATTTTTGTTGGGCAAGAGCAATCTTATTAACAAGTCCATTAACCGTCACCGTAGGTTTAAGTCTTACAATTCCATTCGCAATGATGGGTGACATTTTATTCAAAGGTAAATTAATTACAGTCGGTTACTTAGTCGGAGCCATAATGGTTTTAACCTCATTCGCTTTAATTAATCATGAGGAAGATGACGCTGAGTTAGCTAAAGCTTTATCAATTAGCATCGATGATTTAGAAAATCAAACAAATGACACTATTTACAACTCATTTTAGGAAAAAAAAAGTTTCTACTCAATCTGCATTAGTACCAAAAACTTGGTTACACATTCATTCATTCATAATTATATATAAACTTTTGCATATTTTTAACATTAATATATTCTTTATTATTTTTAAATCGTTATTATTATACATACTCGAAAATTGAAAAAAAATTGGAATAACCTGCAATGTGCAAAAAAAATTCACATCATGAATAACAAAAGGACTCAAAATATAATAGAGTAAGAAAAACATTCTATATATTATCAATTGAACCAGCATATATGGAAGATGTCAAACCTATTACAACTGTTATCCAATTACTATAAATCCGTGTTGGAATCTGAAAGAATATACTATGAAAATGTAAGTAGATCACAAATCGATATTGTTACAAATTCATCATCTTCAACAGCACCAAAGATTGTAAACGAAACATTGCTGTTACAAAGGCAATTATCAGAATTAACCACACAATTACATGATTTGAAGAGACAAAATGAAACTCTAAAGGAACAACAAAAATCATATAAAGCATTGAATGAAACAAAAATAACAAAATTTAAAACAGTAATTGATAACATGAAAAAAAATCAAAAACATTATTACGATGATGATATTGATAATAAGTCAACGGAGAAGTTTAATTACCACTTGTTATCACCTGTAGCTAAAAGAGGACTAAAACGTGGTTTGAAGATAAGTAATGGGAATAGTAAATCAAAACAAACTACAATATTTGATTCAAAGAAGAAAAACTCGACAGATGATGAATTGGTTAGCGAAGAGGAAGAAGATGAATTAGAAACTAATAACACAGCAAATCATCATTCGGAGAATAATGAGGAGTCATTTATTCAATCACTAAAAATCAAAGTTCAGAGAGATAGACCACAAGATTTACATGAAAAACAAAGTACTGAAGTTGATCGAAAGAATATTGAAAGCATGAAAAACAATATTTTAGATGATTTGGATATTCCAAGTATAAATGAGTTTTCAAAAGATGAAGATGATATTGAAAGTGATAGCAGATCAAATATTGCAGAAAATATACCAAATAAAAAACAAATACGACCACAAAAGAAACGTAAGCTCACAAAAAAGAAGATTAAAAAAATTACTGCAAGGGATGATGGGAATGATTCGTTGAATAGAGATTCTTTTGATAAAGATTCTTTCCATGAATAGAAGTCGAAGATTGCAAACTTTCATCGATAACATACGTTGACAATTCATTACACGGAGCATTTCAAAATGGATTCATAATATTTTCAAGAAACGAAAATTATATAGTACTAATATAGGTATACAGAACTTCAATTAATATTATAGTGGTCCCATTTAATTGTCATTTATCACCTGATCAAAATATACTGGGTTTGCTCATCTTTTTTTGTTATTATTTCCTTTACGCGATGATCAGTCAAAAAATGAATAAATAAATATTAATTAACCAACAAACGCCAAGATTTGATGTATCTTGGAACGTTGACCTTAAACTTAAGGGTACACAATCTATTAAACTAGAATTAATAGAAGATTCCGATTATATTTGAGAAAAGAAATGACCGCAATGGGAGAGAACTCGATTGATTGCCTCTGTTCCTCATCATCTTCTGTATTTCCAAAAGATGCATTTATAGAGAGCCCTCCTACTAAACCTAAGAGAAAGAAGACTACAACGAAAAAAAGAGAACTACAGGGATTACTAGTAGATGCTACGAAATATTATCCAACATATGAAAACAGTATGCCAACTAGTTATTTAAAAAGTTCGTCAAGAGCTCGCGTGTCTTACAATGAACGTGAACTATTCAAAAGGGAATTCTCAAATGTCTCTGAAGATGAAATACCTAAAAATAAGAGAAAGAAGAAGAATTGTGATAAAGCTAATGGAGCAAAAAAAAAAGAAAAGATTAACTCTGGAACAAAGCAAAAGAATAAGATACAAAGCGATAAAACAGAAGATGTTAGTATCATTGATAAAAAAAAGACAACAAAAAAGAAAACGAAAACGAAAACTAAAACAACTAATTTGAAAACAGAATACAGGAAGATTTCCAAGAAAGTTGATTTAGAATCTAATCATGTACTTCAACATAACGACAGAAGCATGAAAAATAACAAAAACAAAGAAGGATCGAAAAAGGTTGAAAAATCAACAGCTAATTTTGTCAATTGGAATAGTAGAATGAAAAAATTAAATTATCAACTTTTTGATATTGATTGGCTTAAAGCAAATTCAGTTTTTCAAGGGACTCCTACTTCATCTTTATGTCTCCAATCAAATGCCTCCTTTGCACATAACAACCTAAAAAGAGAGAAGTCTGAAAGAATTATACCCATTGTCAAATTACAAAGTGTATTATTTTCAAATTATCAAGAAGAGTACCAAGTAGACTTCGAGTCTGTATCACTAACATATAATCCAATGACAGAGATCGGTATACTAATTGAATACACGGCGATGGTATATCTTCCAGAGAAATATCGCAAAACGTTACTGTCAAATATAATACCCAATTTGAACAATGCATTTGATAATTCTAATGCGGATAAGTTTATCAAAACTGTGGAGGAGTACAACTCTTTCATTAGAACAATACCTAGAACTGCAATAATCAATCATCTAAGTTCATTAAACGAAATACCGACTGAATTCATTCACAACTTTCTTCACATAATATACACAAGAAGTATCCATCCTAATGCTAGGAAACTGAGACATTATAAGGCGTTTTCAAATTTTGTATATGGTGAACTTTTACCAAATTTCCTTTCGAATGTCTACGGTCAATGTAAATTAGATTCTGGGGATGTATTTATGGATCTTGGCTCTGGTGTAGGAAATTGTGTTATTCAAGCAGGATTAGAATATGGTTGTAAATTAAGCTTGGGCTGTGAAATTATGCCAGCTGCCAGCGATCTGACAGAAGTACAAACGAAAGAACTAAATGAACGTTGTAAATTGATGGGGATCAAAGTACCAGATATCGAGTTCAGTTTAAGAGAAAGCTTTGTAGATAATCCAAGAATCAATGAACTTATATCTAAATGCGATGTTTTACTTGTTAATAATTTCCTTTTTGATAGTGATTTGAACAAAGAAGTAGAGAAAATTCTTCAACATGCCAAAGTTGGGTGCAAAATTATAAGTTTAAAAAATGTAAGAAGTTTTGGTTATACAATTAACTTTTATGATATCGGTAATGTTTTAAATAGATTAAATATCGAAAAATTTCAATTCGGTGAAAACAGTGTTTCATGGACCTCATACTGGAGGTGAGTATTACATTTCTACAGTATTAAGCGGTATCGATGAATCGTTATTTTCTTCAGAAACCAGATTTAGAAGGCAGAAAAGAAATATCAAATATACCAGATAATTTTTTTCATGGCTGCAGATATTAAGTATATATATCCCATCCTCTATAATAAAAATGCATTACTAAAATATATAGGATAATATTATTTGAAACAAAACATAATGAATCTGAAAAATTTAACTTAGGTATCTTAGTGCTTCTTCCTTTTCATTGAGAAGGGTAAAAACAGGTAAATTCAATTTTTCTTTACCTTTCAAGAAATCTACTTCAATCAAACTCTAGAACGTTAGCACCAGCTTTCTGTATTATTTCTTTGGCGGCCAAAGTTGTACGCCCAGTGGCTATTGTACCATCAATTACAACAATATTAGAACTGGAAGGAATGGCATCTTCTTGCATTTCAAAAGTGTTAGAAACATGCTCTTTTTTATATTCAGCTTTATAACATTTACTAGATAATTTTTCTCCTTTCCTGATCGGTACAAAACCTACATTCATGGCTAATGCTAATGAGGGCCCTAGCAGAAAAAGTCCGGCTCCTAAACCAACTACTTGATCAATCTTTGTATCGGGAAATGTTTCTATTAGATGTGACACGAATGATTCGATTAATTTTCTAAGAGCTCAGGGCTTTGAAGATAACGAGGAAATCTGCAAATAATACACCTTTAACTGGAAAATTAGGATATTCATGTAAATTGTTTTCAATTATTCAAAATTTATTGTAATCTGTTAACTATTTAATTTTTCTTTTATGCTTGTTTCTTCCTTCTAAGTATTTAATTAACCATTTAAACCTTTTATAGATAAGAAAAAAAAATGATAAGCTTTTAATTTATGTATATTCTAAATTGTACTTTATAAGTTGTGTATTTTTAAGCCACTGTTATTATTAACGGTAATAGCGTTAGTAATGCAGTTATTAACTTTGGCATATCTCAAGGTTATCGGACATGTGTCGGAACAATTATGTAAGACCGCATGTCGATGTGCATTTGCAGTATTCCTGAGATTTAGATTTCTTGTACGTCATATTCACATTGCAGTGACTATTAATTACTTTTCATCTTCAGATATGTCGATTTGTGTATGCACTATGCTATTCATCATTTTCTTAACAGCTAACACATGCCATGGAATATGAGTATCTTCGCCGTTGTTAATACCAAACCAGATATTCAGTGCAGCCAAGTTTCTAAATTCTTCAAGGATTGTCTCCAATAATTTAGTGCTATCAGAGTGTGGGCAGTTTAGTAAGTTGACCTCAAATTTTTCCCACGTCGAATTACCTGAATTTCCTTTAAACCTGACTAATGCACCACTCTTAATTGCACATCTATGTTGCGAGTTAGCTAATGGGAAAGGATATTCAAAAATGACACCATGAACATCTTGATTAATATTTCTAATTTCATAGTCATCAATATATTTCGAATTGAATGGCTTTGATAATGATTCATTTCTAAAGATTGGTCTATACGAAGGGTACATTCTATCTTGATCAAAAAATGAAATTTTGGTACTATCATCTACACAAACAACAGCTAGATGAACGTTCCTACCGGATAATCTTCTCCAATTCATTAGTTCATCATCTGGCAATATACCGCTTAATCTTGTTAAAATTAAGCAAATTTTACCGTACTGGTGACTTGCTAAAGATAATGCCATTGACCAAATTTCGTTACAAGAATCATCAAAAGCACTATTTGAATTACCAACATACCATGACTTGATCATATTTTCTTTACCATCACTATCGGATAAAGCAGCAAAAACCCATTTCTTATCTACACTCCTTGAGTATGCCAGATGAATATATACATCATAATGAATGATTGGAGAGCCATGATTTGATTTCATAGTTCTAAAAGTAATGCTTTCAGGTAATTTATGAGCTATCGTAGTAAATTTTGTCTTTTTAGAAGGTAATAGATTATATATACTTGCGCACAAGTTATAATAGGAATCAACCGAAGTTAAAGGATTTCTAATAATCCCCATTGGTACAATCTTGAAAAACAAATCAAGTTTTGGAATCTTAGAACGCACTTCATCTCTTATCAATTTGAACATTCGTGTCTTAGCCACCAACTCTGTTAAATTGTTGTTTTCTAATGGAATAATTATCATTAAATTTGCATCACTACCAGAGTGCTTATTTGTTGAACAATAAGATACTATTTGTGCAGCAAGCAATAATAGTTTAGTTCTTTCGAAATCCTTCAAAAAGATTAAACCATTCGCTCCTTCATCACTTAACTTCAATAACTCACAAAATCCAAATTCTTGACTGATATAAGTTTGGGATAAGGTAGATACGAACGACAAACAATCATTTTTGAATGAACTAGCTAGCAACAAAAATTTGAAATTTTTTATTCCAAATGGCGGCTTAAAGTTTAGAAATTTTGAAAACGTTTGGACATCGGATCTTATCTTAACCAATTCATCATGCTTCCTAACAAAAATAAACGGCTCCTTTATCGGATAGAATCTATTAATTAGTTCAGTACCAGTCATTTGATTAAACTCCGTAAATAACATACGCATTGTATCAATAATGAGTCCAGTAGAATCAACCATTGTACCCTCATATTTAAAATTTGGAATACCTAAGTCATGCAGGGCGCTATTATCAAACACAATTTGTTCACATAAGAGATCTATAATATCATGATTACCATTACCAATAGTAATGGTTGGATTTTGGCTCAAAAAGATATCCGGAATAGATGAAAGTGGCATATGTCTCAATAAAAATGGTATGTTAGTTGTGGAACGCTGTCCACCAGTCGTGGACATCTCTGAGGTTGAGGATGCGTTATCAGAGTTCAAAATTTCATTTTCTGATGACCTGATAGAGTCATAGCAACCCCTACTCACGCTTGATTCGTTTTCTTTAAGAGTCTCAGAATTCAACATCCTGCCAAAATGCTCCGTCTGATTACTATCTTCCAGTGGGGATGGAATTAATATCTCGACTGATTTTAATGGCGAATCAGTTTGTGATACTTCAGTTTGTGGTAATCTCCATATAGAATTTGAGCCATCTTTACTACTATATAGGTCATTATTATTATTAAAATTACCTGATAATAAGCCGGTAGATATAGAGTCCTGTGCTCCATGCAAAAAATGAGAATCATTTACATTTCCATCAAGGGATCTTAAATCTGGTTTAATATTTGGATAATCAAATGCTTCAAAACTAGAATCACTATCTTCATCGTCTGAGCTAGAGATTTCTGCCATCGAAACGTCAAATTTCAAAGCTTCTTCTCTTTGAGAAGGTGAAAACGAGAATTTACCACCATTTTTGTACTTGTTGTCAACATTGTTTTCTATGATAGGGTTAAAAGTTAATGGAGCAAACACACTTTTTCTTCTATCTCTTGGAGTTTCAACAGGAAGTGGTGCACCAGGATCCACGTATAGTGGACTATTAGACAAAGTCATCTCATCTATTGGAACATCTAGGTATTTTCTCTTTAAAGCCTGTTTTCTAGGGGTTTCAAATGCCGCAGAATTGTCAACGAATCCAAGATTATTAGAACTTTTAATAATTTTATCAGAAATTTTATTACTATCTTCATCATCTGACATTCCAAACATATCTTCCGTAATTTCATCTGAAGTCATCTTTGAGCCCAACGGTTTTCCGTCTTCTCCAGACGTTTCTCCGAATAAATCTTCATCTCCATCACTTGCCTTATTAGTCATAACATCGTTATTTATGGCAGAACCATTACTATCTTGAGCCTCGGAATCATTTCTGATATCTGAATCAACCATATCTTCATCGTTATTTTCGTCGTCTTCACCAAATAATTCTTTTTCATCAACATCTTGGTCATCCAACACATCGTCCATTAACAACATTGATCGCTCGATATCAGACTTTATGGGACTAATATGTAACTCTGCTTTTCGATCGTTGAAAAGTTCATTATTATTTTCATGAGGGTTAGGTGTTGTTGAATAATCTGGACCAAATACATCTGTACTAGGTGGAATAGCCCGATCAATGCTTGCGTAAAGAGGTGAAACACCTTGATTATTGGAATTTAAATTATTTGTGCCCAAGTGTGCACTATTATCAAGGAGCCCTAGATTCTTTATATTACTTTGAACCCCACCCAGTGGAGACAGATTTCCGTTTATGCTAGAAGTTGACTTCTTATTAAAATGCTGAAATTGTTCGGTATATGCTCCACCGGTGCTCATTGGGTTAGTTCCCATATTTCCTGAGCTTCCTGGTGTTCTATATGCAGATGTTTGTCTAAGTTGGATGAAATCATCAATCATGTCGAGTGCATTTTGAAAATTTTCAAATGAAGATATGTCTTCTTTAATTGGCGTATCGTTATGAGAAGATTGTGCAAAACATAAATCCAAGGGCCATACGATATTCCTAGAATCAGGCGGTAGCGCCATATATGAAGCGACTGTGGGTGTTTGTCCATTCAGGTGACCTAAATGAGGTATGACAGAAATCCATTTCACATTCTTTCTGTCTTTAAATTGAAAACCATGGGAAAAACATAGAGTATTCAATAAAATATCTGCATTTTTTGGTGGCGGTACTAAACAAGTCTGTTTATTGGAAATCTTTACATATGCTCTAATACCAGATGGTGCCATATATACAGCATGGTTACGAAAGAAAACAGAATTAATTTGGTCTTCTTTCAGTAAAGAAAATTTTAAATCTTTTATGCAGGTGGATACAGCTAGGTCACCGTTTGAAAATAAATGTGGTTCAATTTGGAAAAAAGGGTTCCTAGATTTATCAACATCCTTTAATGAAATACATGCATTACCAAATTGAATCAAAGAACTATTCGAATTTAGGGCCAATTTAATGTAAATACTCTTTTTAAGAGCCTTTAGAAAAAGGGCATAATAAGGCGGAAGATTTGGTTTCGAGTAATCTGCATTGAATTCTCCAGATTTTTCAGGTTTTATTGGTGAGCTATCACTACCATTAGGATCGTCTTTTACTGAACCGATTGATGAATCAGTACTATTACTATTAATATTGAGTTCTAATTGTGGTAAAGGCGGTATTGGCTCGTCATTCATACTAAACCGCCAAAGCTCTTTGGATAACAATGCGACTAAATTTTGAGGATCTTGTTTCCTTATTTCCAGTTCCATTTGAATCGACCAGCGTTCATCTTGGTTCTTCGGTATTAGTGTTCATAATTAATTTTCTTTATTGTTTCTATCTTGTAAAACGAGGAAAACACTTCCTCCAATCTGTAAGTGACTGAATCAGAACTCATAGTTGACTTATGATTTCACTAGACTGTTTTCTATACTAATGTTACAGTACACTCAGAATTTCAATCTCTAGTCTTCCAAAATGTATATTGAAGTGTAATCTGATACAATCCTTGATGCAAAAAAGTTTAGGTATGCCGATACTTTTTATCATCTCATCTACTATCTACCACATTTGGATATGGTTCTTTATTTTCAATATCAATCGGGTTTAAAATGCTGTATTTAGAACTTAAAAAACGAAGATCCCGGGTAATTATCGTAGACATCAATTTTAATGTAGATTTAAGAATATTGTACTAATAATATCATAAACATTTCAAATAGTCAGCAGTTTATTAGGTAGAATTATTCAAAAAAAAAATTAATTTATTAGCTTATTTTCAGTATCACTTTGTCCTGTGTAATTTTTAGTAAAATTTAGCTGGAAGAATAGGCCATGTATTAGATGAATATTTAAACGGAACAAGTAAGGACTGTTCAAATGTCCAAAAATATGTTAGCTAACTATCCATAAACACTAAAAACTATATATTTGTCAGATCTTCCCTTCTAAATAAGATAACCAATTATAAGTTTAACAGAAAAGGATTTCTGTTTGGGAAACCAAATCAATAATGACTAAACAGTTACTTCTAAAATGATAGTGCACTTTACACCAACCACAGATTGAATTCATGAAGGTATAACTAGATTAAGTTGGTTAAAATTTGATATCCTGTGTAAAAAATCTCTGGATTCTTCAATAGCCGCTGACCTATTCATCAATATCATTCTAGACGACATAATTCAAATTTTGAGCCCTTCGTTCCAATATCACCTAACCCTAGAAAAAATAACGTACAAAACACAAGATCAGATGCAAGATGTCCAGCAATCTTTACGATTTAAACCTTCCGAATAAGTATTTAAAGGAGGTGCCTTTTGTTATTCTCTTCATTAACTGAACAATTGTTTTTGATTTAAAAAGTTTCTCCCGCTTAGAAATTGTTGAATATTACATCCAAAAGTTGCCAGATCAATTTTCGAATCGGTTGAATTGGAGATGCCCTCTTTAACGAAGGAGAAACAAAAATCCACCGAGGGGCTATTACTAATTAGTGAATCAAGACATCTTGGTGTTGGTGATTTAACTAGATACAAGATTACAATTGATAAAAACGAGCTTCTACGACAAAATATTGATGTCGATGAACTTTTTGTGAAAATTAAAAATAATGAAAATGCACTACTGAATCCCGTATACCTAACTGGTCCTTACTCATTCTATTGTGATATCAGACCAATTAACTATAATGAAGATGAGAAGTTTAATGGTAAAGAAATCATTCCTTTTGTTGAAAATCTAAAACCAAATGAAAAATTTAAATCAACATTATTATTCAACGAAAACTCAAATATCATAGGGACTTCTTTATACTCGTGGACGATAGATGTAATTTCTCAATTAGCTGTACTTACATTTCCAAAACTGCAATATTCAATAAAAATCGCTACTACAAATAGATCTACTCGAATGAGAGATAAAAAAAGAAAAGTAGATCCAATAGAAGGTATTAAACTTGAAGAATGGGATACAATATCATTATGGAATTTACCACCGAAATATCCTAAGAAACCTGTTCATCTTGTGATCATAACACATGGTATTTTTTCCAATATAGGATGTGACATGTTATATATTAAGGATAAAATAGAAGAAAAAACGTTTCCTCTGGCGGAATCTATTAATCCTAATATTGTCGTAAGAGGAAATATGGATAATATGGGTAAATCTGCAAAGGGGGTACATTATATTGGTAAAAGGGTTGCGAACTATGTTATAAAAACCATCGACGAATTAAATAAAAACCATAAAGTGGATAAGATTTCGTTCATTGGACATTCTTTAGGTGGGCCAACTCAATCAATGGCTGTGCATTATATCACAATGAAAAGACCTGACATATTTGATCCTAATACAGGTGTTAAACCAATAAATTTTATAACTCTTGCAAGTCCGTTTATTGGTGTCGTAGGTGATTTCCCTCTTTATGTATCACTACCGCTGGATATGGGATCTCTCGGATTAACTGGTAGAGATTTGAACCTAAGATACACACCTTTGGTATCAAAGGATGGGTTGTATATTGATTATCCAGAATATAAACATCAAGAGAATCCTAAGCTTATTATGGAAATATTACCTCAGACTCCTGTGCGAAAAACTTTTGAAATGTTTATACATCGAACTTTATACGCTAATATTGTTCATGACGGTATTGTACCGCTGAGGACAGCAGCTCTATTATATCTTGATTGGAATAGCATTACAAAAGTTGAAAAAATTCAAAAGCATGATAGAGGTAAAGAAATATCTGAATTGAGAGAACCTGGTGTTGAACAATCTCCAGATCTTTCTGACATGCCAGATAATGATAATAAAAAAGACAAGATAAAAGAAATTCCAAAGGACTCGTTGGAAAAGAAAGCTGCTGTACAATGGGCTATGCCCCAAGCTTTAATTCATAAAAGGAAAACTAGAAAGTTCAGGAGAGCTCAAATAACAGAAATATCGTCTGGATCAGAAAGTGAATCGACAGCAGTATCTGAAAGAGAGTCATCAAATGAACCATTCACTGCACCAGAAGAAGCATCAACTATTCTATCAGCTTTATCAGTTTTAACAGCACCAGTACCAACGCAAGATTACATTAAAAATCCTAATTTGAGAACAGATATGATTGTTCACGATAAAATTTATCAACCAAGCGATTTACCCGAACCTCACTATATAGATAGATCAGCTATTAAAAGAGTCATTTATCCAAATGAGAATGTCAATCGAATCCAAGAACGTATAGCTAGGTCATGGCAGGAGACTATGGACTGGAGAAAAGTTTTAATTCGGATTCAACCTGATTCGCATAATAACATTGTTGTTCGGAGAAGATTTGTTAATCTATATGGTAACGTAGCAATAAAACATATGGTCGAAGAGCATTTTGGTAGATCGGCTTGTGAGGAATACTCTAAATTATAATATAGATATATATAGATCTAGTCAATGCGTTATATACTTGCTTCAGTATTGTCAAATTTAAATCCAATATAATCCCTAGCTTGTAATTTACCAATATTAATTTTTGACCAACTACCCAAAAGGGAAACTGTGTCGCATTTGTTCGGAACGACTGTGTGCGTATATAAAAAAACAATTTACATATGACTATAGGATATTAACATTTTATGTGACAAGTGGGAAGTTTTAAAGTTCTTCCATGTAGATATACAGAGAACCGATTCCAGCAATAAGGAAGAATTAAGTAGCTTCTTATATTATAGTAATTGTTCAGGCTATTTATGTAATTTGCAAGAAAACAAACACAACTATAGTAATAACTGAAAACTTAATAGCTAAACATAAGCAATTATTCAAAAACAACAAAAACTATAACAACACTAAATAAGTGTAATGGGAATAAGAAAAATATTTAAAAAAAGAAAATCGTCTAAAGACAATAATTCAATAGAATCAACTTCTCGAAGAAAAGTGAAGGCACATGTAATAAAATTTGGTCATCATGCAAAAGAAAAAATCAATGCTAAGTTTTTAGTACATGATCAATTCGATATGAATAAACATAAAACTAGGAGTTGGGGGATTAATCTTTACAAAAGTAAAAACTGCGTCAGATCAAGAGAAAAAAATACCTGCTATCAACCTATTCAGGAGAATACGTCTGCTCCAAGTTTTAGGTACTGTATCAAAAAAGAAAAACTGAAATCAACAATATTTGATAATAATGAAGGCACTTGTAGTCTCCCATCATTTAGTAAGATTGAGGGGAAAGAAAAGACTACTCAAGACTCATTTTACTGTGCTGATGAAATAGATCAATACAAGAGACAAATATATTTAGTTAAGGAAAACTCCTTGTCATCACTTCATAATACATTAAAAATGGCTCAAGAAGCTGAAAACTCAGGAACTAAAATGGTAGATTTACTATGCTGTCAGCATGACACATTGAACCAGGTTGATGAAAATCTTAACCGAATAGAAGTCCATAATAGGATTGCTAAGGATAATATATTAATCTTAAAAGGAAGAAAGAGAAATGGGGAATTATCAAATGTTTGGGACAACGGTGGAAATTTAAATAGTTTGAATAGTGAAAATGAATATTTACCTGGATCCTGTGAATCAATTCTATGGCGTGCTTCAAAGAACAACGAATACAATAGTACGATGCATGACTTTCTCCACCAGCCATATAAAGTGACAGAACATTTAGATAAGTCCAACATTGGAGACCATAACAATAGTGAGCGCTATAAAATATTGAATAAGTGTAAAAAATATCAATTTGAAAATGACTCGAGAGATGATGATATGGAGTTAGATATTGATAAAAATCTAACAGAGATAACTAATATATCTCGACGCTTGAAATATATTGCGCAACTAACATCTGAAGAACTTGATTATCAATTAAATCAATTTTCTTCGACGGAGGATTGTCTTGAACGAATTAATGGGAAAGTGTTGAATAATTCAAACAAATTATTTAATTTAAAATAATAAATATCATATGTAAAGTATTACGTATTGATTTACGTAATTTATATATATAAAAAATAAGAATATTTTATATAACTGAGAGAATCCCCAATGGCTTTTTCTTATATATATATATATATTTAATGTATATTTAGCGTGTTGGTTAAATGTATCTATCCCTGTATCACCAAATGGAGGGAATACGACTGACATAGTTTTATGCCAAACATGTGTCAACACATGACTCCAGGTTTCGATCATAGTTCCTTATGTGATCCGTATCATACGATAGGTTCATTGATCCCTCTAGTCACACATATCCCAAGTCATCTCAGCCATGGGGATATTTGCATTTTTGTTCTTTTTAAAAGGTCATTTGAATGTTGTCTATTTATATATATATATGTACATCGATACAGAAAGACTACAACTTTACATCAATCCATTGAACCATTTTTGAGATTTAGTACGATTTTGTCTTGGAAATTCACCATTAGCACCTGGTTTTGGAAAAATATTACTATTATTCTTTATTAAATTATTAGTACCTCCAACAAGTCTAGTAAAACCCCAACGTTTAAATAATCTGGCCATAGATGGCGTGACAGCTGCAGTTAATGGTATTCTAACAAAAATTAAACTTTTATGTAAACCGTACGCGATTAAGAATTCTGCCAATAATGTACTTTGCTTGAACTCTTGCCATCTTGTTGGGGTTCCCTGTTTCCTTTGTTCCTCTATCTCTAATTTTTTCTCTTTGATCTTTTCAATAACAGCTTCATCTGCTGCTTCACCATATCCAAATATTCTCTTAACCTTGTTTAAATATATACTAATCTTCTCTGCACCTAGTGAATGAACAGTGAAAAAACATAATGGCAAACTAATTAATGTCACACCAATATAAACAACTAGTGCAGAATAACCATATGTTTTCATTAATTTTTTAATCCTACTTTCTGCTTTAACATTTGAAGCAGTATTTAGGCTTGATTTATCAACCAATACTTTACTTGAACTAGTTAATGATCTCTTAATGTAAGGTAATCCAATACTCCGATTCACCTTATGTAATATATTCGGACTGGTAAACCTACGAAGTGCAATTCTTGTTATATTAAACATTTCTGCAGATTGGGCTCAAATAAATTCTCAACTTGGGGAACCAATCGTTGTGCACTTGTTTAAAGTATTCCCACAAACTTGAATTACCGATCTAAACAATGCTTATTCTAGATGTGTGCTTCTTTTACATGCAGCTTGTTCAGATAATTGTCGCTCCGCTTAGCCAATTCGAAGATTGCTAAGCAGCGAAAGGAACGATCAAATACGATGAAAGAAACAATGGAAAACATTATAACTCACACAAATTAAACCATATACACAATATTTAGATAGTTTAGTCATTTTAAACATTCTAATCATTTTAAATATTCCAAGTATTCTAAATATTCTTTTTAAATTTATATTAATATTATATTTTATTGGCGGTTTGAAAAAATAATTATATATATTTTTATTTATTCATTTATTGAAGAAAAGTAATGATACCCATTAAAAAGAAATATACAGAGAAATTAATCAATGGATAACTTAACGGGAAGTAGCAGTAACCTTTTGGAAAGCACCCTTAGCTTGTTGCTTGGACATCTTAGAACCTTGAGCACCGGCTAACTTAGCCTTTTCGACCTTTCTAGCAGCCTTTTCAGTCTTCTTCTTTTCCTTATCAGCAGACTTCTTTTCATCTCTCTTAGCCTTTCTGATTTCTGGTTTGATAGCTCTTCTTTCTTTGATTAAATCTAAAGAAGCACCGACAATTGGTCTTTGAGCTTTGACAGCCTTTCTAGATCTCTTCTTGGCAACTTCTTCAGTGATACCTTTCTTGTGATGTCTTCTGTATAAGACAGTCCAAGCGATTCTTCTTGGGTTCTTTCTTTGCTTGAATAAAGAAGCAGATTTAGAGTTTTGGAATCTGAAAATCTTGGAGTCACCACGAACAAATAAAGTACCTCTACCTGGGTAGATCTTGGCACCGGAAAAGGAATCAATTTCGACCTTCATTTCTTAACTGAAATAAAACGTAACTTAAAGACTATCATTGATAGTATTTAAAAAAATTTGTTAGTAAAAAAATACAACATGAATTTAATTTCAAAATGGATTTAGGGAAAATAACCGTTGTAACTTCTTCTATTGCAAATCATTGTTTTGATGAGTTCTTAAATCTTTTCAAATGCTTAATGACTTCCTTCTACGATAATTTCCTTCCATACGAAGTACGATTTTCAATATTCTTCTAATCTTCACATTTAACATTAACCATGACAGTATATACATATCTGTATGCCCAGAAACAAAGACATATTCCACATAATCCCCATCAATAGGTTAATTCATATCTCTCATTTAAAATCTTAGTGGTCTGCACTTGTAAGAAACAATACATCATATACAGTTCATTGTTACAATCTTTATCCTCTCTCAATCCATTCTCTTAGTGTTATTCAACATACTACTTGATTTAGTTGGTTTCTTGATTTGAATATAATACTAACGTTAAAAATTGATATTAACTATATATTTGTTATTACTACAAAAACAAGATATTCACTGTGCTGTGCAAGTGTTCACTTACGAAATCCCAGTAATGTGGGACAGTTTGGCGTGGCCTCTGTATGGTGGAATTACTGGGCATTACAGCTCAGCTGCTCTCTATTTGGTGAAATTGTCAACTCTGTTGTTACCAAAAATTGAGTGCTTCGCGCGAATAAATTAAATTTCCACTTTTTTGTTAAATTTATTTGAAAAATCGTTAAAACATTTCATTTTATACAAATGTACGGGTTGGAAGGTACGGATGTAAACAGTCATAAATATCAGTCAAAATTTCAAGGAAAATGGTAGGAACCCTTTTTTAAACAATGAGGTGACGAGATTAATAGGTAGTTGACATCTAAATTCTTGCCAACAATAGCACTTTCCTTGATAACTACTGCTAGAAATATATCTAAGAGGAGATTTATTAGATATATTTGTAGATTCATTGATTCTATTCAGCTTTTTGCGTTTAGGTATTTTCTTCGTTAATTTCATCGATTTAAGGGACGTCAAGAGGTATTTACAACATATAGAAAGATAAAACCCAAAGCAAAGATTCGTTGCTTAAAAAAAGTTGTCTCACTGGGTACCGAAAAAGAGTAATATTTAAAAAAAGAAGAAGAGTACACAGATGTTACAACAGGATGAGTCAATCAAAAATGACTCAAAATTTTCTATATTTAATATCTTGGAGTTATTGGATCCTTTATCATCAAAGGTCATAACAAAACAACTTCCGATTTCCTTTCGAAACATAAATAAAGATGATAATAATAAGAAAAAGAGTAGTACTAGATCAAAACTTTATAGAAAATACCATGATAAGGCTAAAATTCCTATTGAGGAATTAAGACAAAAAATATTCAAAAGGATAAGAGCTCTAGACCAACCACTAGATCTAATTTTCTTTAAAAATTCATCAAAATTGGAAAAACTATTTTATCCTTTCACATTATTCAATATTTTTGCTATTGGTTTCATTATGGGTCGCTTTCCAGAATGGTTTCATGTCTATTATACTTTAATGTTAGCAATATTAATGCCAATAAGGTTATACACTTATTATAAAATACAAAATCATTATTACCTAGCAGATCTTTGTTATTTTGTGAACTTTATGTGCCTTACATTTATATGGGTATGCCCGACGTCAGTAAACCTTTTTCAATCCTGTTTTGCATTCACATTTGGTTCTTTGTCATTTGCTGTTATTACGTGGAGGAATTCGTTAGTATTACATTCTATTGATAAAACTACATCATGTTTCATTCATATCATGCCTCCATGCACAATGTATATAATATATTATGGAATTTCTGATTCATTCAAGATGGAAAGATTCCCCGGAGCAAGAAAATCAATTGACTTGAAGAAGAATATTCTATGGACTTCATTCTATTACTTATTATGGCAATCATTGTACCATTATTTCATCACTGTTCGTAAATTTTCAAAAATAAAATCAGGCCAAAGGATGACAAGTTTTGAATTTTTGGCTAGACACAAATTTAAATCATGGTGGGTTGTGAAATTAAAGTCACCTTGGCCGATCATTATTTACACGGTTTTACAATATTTTTATCAGTTGGGAACTATGCTCTTATGTAGTATATGGCTAAGGTATAAAGAGGCAGCATCTTTATTTTTATTATTTGTCTTCTTCTTAGCCGCTCATAATGGTGCTACTTATTACATTGACTATTATGGGAAAGCTTATTTGGGTGAAGTTATGAAATTACGTGAGGAAATAGATATACTTCAACAGAAATTAAATTCAAATAAAAATGATTATAATGAAAATAATGTAGATGAAAATGGAAGAAGTTCCCTATCGATGCTCTCGGGAGAAGGTGCATGGAAGAGCAGCACGTCATTTACAAGTGACACAGCAAGTGCACTCTCCTCAGATAATGAAAAAATAGAGTAGCGTGGATCGACTCCAAAAATTAATTAGTATTATGACATCAATTTCTATGTACATAGTCTCTTCGTATTACTACATATTTACATATTTATGGACTTTTAATGATATTGATTCAATTACTTTCCCTTAAGACTAACCATAAAACAATCTAATCAAGGTTAAGTTCCTCAATTTGTTTATTTAAGTAACCGATACCAGTTGGTTTTTTGTTGATAACATTAAATAATATCTCGATACTCTTTGCATCATCGATATCTTCTAACCCTTGTAATAAATTCTTTATCATGACGTAGGTCCATCTGATATATCTCTTGGACGATAAGACGATACTTAATGCATCGTCGTATTTTTTCTGAGAAACGAAAAAATTCACCATAAGTTTTGCAAATTCTGAATCCTGCTTAACCTTTTCTTTCTCATCTAGACTTATATAATTAGCAGATTTCCTAAATTCACCTCTATCACTCCATTCTTGCTTTGCTCTATCCAAATTATTGAACTTTGTTGCACCTTTCATTGAGATCTCGAAGGTAGAATTATCATATAGAATTTTGTGAATAATTGAAGAAATATATCTTACAGCTCCATCTAAGAATGTATCAACAGTAATTTCCTTTGAAGACCCATTTTCGATACTTTTTGCGTTATTAGTATTTGATTCAACATTATCAATAAGTTTATTCTTGTGATAAACTTCTAATAATTTTTGATCAAAATCATTTTCTTTAAAAGTAAATGTATCTAACCTATCCCAGAATTCTATAGAATTGTTTAAACGTAAAGGTATAGTAATATAACTTACCAAACATTTATGGTTAAATATTTTATGATTTATCAGATTTAGCTTCCAACTACTAATCAGATTTAGAATTCTAAATTTGAAATCTTCGAATGTTGATGATAATCTTACCAACTTATTCAGCTGATCAACATCAAAATTTACGATATCAGATAAATATTCTTTGATATTACCAGATGATAAACTAAAATTCCACAAAGCGTTAGATTCTGCTAATAAAATGATCTATTGATGATATTTCTATCATTGGAAGGAATGGTGGAATATTATAGGTGTCATTTGATCTACCGGTATAGTCGACACTATTAAGGATATTTCTCCTCATAGTTGCACCTTCATTCCAACCCAACATTAGAGGTATATGGTCTGGTTGAAACTTTGAGTATGACAACAGTAAATAGTTGAAAAGAATTGGATTAATTGATTTTGCCCAGGCATTATTTAGATCAACTTGTAATAATCGTTGCATATTGAATTTTTTCATAGTATACTTGAAAAATAAAGCCCTACACAGTGAAACATCACCATCATATGCTGCCAAAGCCATCATTGCACCTATACTTCCATAATCTTCATTATTGATCATTTTATTAATAAATTTCCAACCTAACAATTTCAATGAATCTGCATTTCCCTCAGAAACAATATTATCACCACTACATGATGCTAACGTTTTTGCAATCAAACTAAATGTTGTTTGGTTTGGCTCTAAATTTATTTCACCTAATTCGTAAAATAAGTCTATAGCTTTTGCATAATTTTTCTCCCTATCACAGATCTGTAGCATCATATTATATGCAAAAATATCAGGCTTGTGGGCAGCAGATAAAAACTTCATTGTATCGAATGTATTCCAGGCACGTTCACTGAGACCCATTTTGTCATAGAATTGAATAATTTTGGTATAGGTATGTTTATTGGGGGTAAGACCATATTGCTTTTGAAATCTCTCAAGAAAATAATTCATTGTTTCAAAATTATTTAATTTAGAAGAGTATGTTATGCAAGAGGTTAAATTAAATGCATCCGGTTTTATTGCTGCAGCATCTAATCGGTCTAAAATTTCTTTCATTTTTATTATTACGAAATTGTCCTTTGGATCATATAACAATTTACTCTCCTTTGGATACAACTTGGATAATTCCTTTAATAGAGTATCGTACATTTCATGTGTCATTGAGACATTATTATGCTTTGCCCATTCATCCAGCATGGCATCCAATTTATTTATATTATCAAACGATAAATATTGAACACTCGGTAGTAACCATGTTTTAATCGTTCCTTCTGATATTTCTGTTAATTTTGATGTAGATTGTGCTAAAGTTTCAACAATTAAATTCCAATTCACTTTTTGTTTATTAAGTAAAGCTCTTGTAATTAATTTATCATTGCCAATTGATCTTCTTACATCTTCAGGTGCAAGTTTCTGGACCTGATTAGTCGCAACTGCTCCAATAAGATCTGTAAGTGTATTGCTGTTAGTTTGTTGTGTTTTACTATCCTTCTTTTCTGATATGTATATAGAGCTTTTTTGAGATATTAATTTGGATGAATCATTCATTAATGCATTAAATACAACATCTGTATCATTCTCGTTCTTTTCTTTAGTGTCTTCAACTAGTTCTTTAATTTTTAGTTCGTTTGACTCTGAATATTTTATACGTTCCTTTATATTTCTTGTAAACTCTTGAAGTTGTTTAACTTTGAATTCTAATAATTTTGGATCTTCAATACCCAAAACGTTATTCGGATTTATATCCTCAAGGGAAACATGTCTGATCCTCTTCTTAATTGGTGTATTCCTTTTATGATTTGATCGAGGTATAATTATACTACGAATTGGAATATATAAAAACTTCTTTAGCCCTGCTGGACTTGTATTTCTAATAGAATACATGAATATGTGAAGTTTAACAATCTAGAAAGTTTCACACAACGTTCAGTGGAAAGTTGATAAAAGAGATACCGTTAGAAAGACTATATACACGATAAGTATCCCAAATATATCACTTAACACACTTTTGAATCCTAAGTTAACTCCTTTTTGTCCAAACTTAATCGATATTTACTAATTTTAATAAAGTCCTAAGTGTCATTTCACTGTTTTAAGATTGTTAAAGTCACATGCCGCGTTTCGCAGAAAATTTTAATTTTCATTGCGATCGAAATATCTATAAAAATTGCAAGAGATGAGATGAGATGAGATGAGTTGGTTTAAGATTTCTCTTAGAGAGGATAAAAAGGGTATACTTGTGTAGATTAGTCGAAATGAATACTCCAGAGACAAGTATAATTGAGATAAACTCTAAATCCAGGGGTTCCAATGTCAGTGGTAGATCCTGGAAGGTTCAGAAACAGCCTATGAGAACCAAGAGCAAAGTCGTTAAGAATAAGAAACTGACGTCTTGGGAATTAAAAGAACAAAAAAGACTAGAAGACAAACAATTCAAGGATAAAATAAAGGCTTTGAAGAACGAGAAGGAAGAAGAAAAGCAAAAAAGAGTTCAGGCCCTAAGAGACAGAAGAGAAAAGAAAGAAGAAGAGGACAGATACCAGAGAATGGCAGAAAAGATGCATGCTAAGAAGGTTGACAGAATGAGAAAGAGAGAAAAGAGAAATAAGATGTTAAAAGAACGTTAATGGTGTCTCCCCCCACTATACCGCCGATTGTATAAATTTTTTAAATATGTTACTTATTTCTTTGTACATTTACTACATTTATTTTATAATATTAACTTAAAAGAAGAAAGAATAATAAAAATATATTGATAATAAATAACAAAAATTAACTGTACTTTAGCTATTACCATTAATCATTAAAAACATGAAAATAATACTGCAAAAATAAAATGCGAATTCTGTGGATCGAACACAGGACCTCCAGATATCTTTTGACCGAAGTTAATCTTCAGTCTGGCGCTCTCCCAACTGAGCTAAATCCGCAACTTTTGATAATTTTGTTGATCAAATATGAATAATTCTAATGAATGATATAATCATAATTGTCATAATAATCAGAAATATAATAATAAGTATACCATGCTCAAGAATGACTAGAACTCAACCGCATTATGTTATATCCACCTCAACTCAACCACACTGTGCTCAATGTGCCTCAACTCAATAATGTCAAAACTCAACAACGTTTCAAGATTATCAACAATATAATTAAAACAGTCCTAACGACACAAGACAAAAGTATATAGATAGCAGACGTGTAACAACCAAAATATGAGAAGTTCAAGTCAAAAGAAGATCAGGAATAATTCGAATATAAAAGTATAACTAATTAGATCCGACTCCGCTCTTCCTATCTGACTATAGTGACCAGTCTGATATATAAATATATATCTGTCGTCTATCCGATTATTGGATACAATAATACTCTGCCCTTACCCTGTGCTACACTCTGAATCTTGTAACTACCGTAAAGTAGATACAACAATTTTCAAATATATAAAAGCAAGTAGTATATAAAATAGTAAGCTTTCTATACTTTAACTATACATGTCTTGTTTTTATAAATATATGAATTGACATATAGGAGATCAAGTATGATAATCATAATGCCCTTATTTTTTACCTGCATTGGAAATAAATGTTGTTGGACGTTAGACAGTCACAGAAGAACAACATTCTTTAAGAACAATAACCAATCTTAATAAGATGAAACATGGTATTAAATGTTTTAGCTATGAGACACAATGTTTTGAATGGTGGAAAAGATTAATAAGACAACCAATACAAAAAAAATATATATCAGCCAAATATAAGGCTACTGACAAGAATGCACCTCAATTAACAACTGACCACTGATTAGGAAGTTTATAATCACGACAATAAAGTCCCGATATATATAGAGGAAATATTATTTTATTTTATGGAATCAATCATTCCCTATTTTTCACACTGTATATTTTGACGCAGGGTATTTTAAACTCTTCCAATATAACCCTACATACTATAAATTATAATTATGGGCATAAATTCTTCGAATTTACAGTAATATGATAGTGTAATACAATTTCAAAGTTTATAAATGATATAAATACTGATAGGGTACATATTTAAAATGCTAAATGCGAATATGCCGAATTTTTATTAATATAATATTGGTATATGGTTTTATATGCTGATATTGTCTTAAAATTTCAGAAGAAAAGAAGCTTAACTAAACCCACCAATCTTCTTTTTCTTCTTTTTAGATCTTTGTGAACCTCTAGCTTGTGATGAAGTTGGATTTGCAAATTGTGATAGTTCTGTTGAGTGATTCGACACACCCATTAAAGTAAATGCAGGGGTCATAGATGCAGGAAGTGAGCTTTGTAAAAAGGAATCCCTTTGAGAGGAAGGAACTGTGTTTGGACTTTTAGTAGGTTTATTTACATTACTAGTTTTATTAGAACGCCTTTTAGTAATTTTATTTTGTGAAGATTTGATAGTTGGTATTTGCGATTGAGTATTTAGAGAGAATTGAGGTTGACTATTTAATGGAATTGTAGAAATTGTATTAGAGTAGTCATCATTTATCTCCTCTCTATCCCAGTCATCAATAATATATTTGCATGAATCATTTAAAGACTCATATGTGGATTTGTTGAGTTTATCATAACTTTGCTTCTTTGAAAATCTCAACGTATTCCAGATAACGTATTTAACTATTTCTCTGGTATAGAATTCGGCTTCTGATCCCGTTAACTCCCAACATTGCAGAAGTTTGTTATAAAATACATCGATATTTTGAATATTATCATTTATGAAATACTTGAAAATCTTTGATAAATCTGTAAAAATGATATTTTCACTTTTATAGTGGTCAAAAAATTGGTTAAGAAGCGACATAAATTCTTCAAAGTTATCTATGTGATGAGGAGGCTCGGTTAATTTGGATAATAATGGTTGCGAATCTTTTTGTACGGAAATATCATGATAAATATAGTTGTTCATGGCTTCAGATAAGCGGTAACCATAGTCTTCGAAAACTTCCACATCATCCACATGTTCACGTGAATAAGAAATTTCTTTTTTGCGTTTTAGTTTATCATTAATGTTCAAATAAATGTATTGGATCTCACTTGGAACATTATCCAGATTTGTAGAACTCTCTGTAATATTCTCTAAATTAACATGTGATATGTTTACCGAATCAGATATGTCCTCATCATTATATGCTACAAAGTGTAAGATAGTGCCACTATCAAGTGCCCTACCAAAAATATTAATGTTTATAGTAAATTCTTCATCATACAACTCTTTTGATTCTTCTACGAATGCTAGTGTTTGTATACCATTTGGAATATCGCTGAGTTTAAAAATAGATGATCCATTCAAAATTTGAATCGAGTTTGAATTATTAGTAATTGAAAAGCCACGTAGATATACTTTATCATGTTTCTTCGAAACCACATATATAAAATACAATTTCTTACTTTCCATATCAATTTTTTGAATAAAAATACGATGAGTCCTGTCTGTAGAATCCAAGTCATGCTTCCATGATAATACCCTTGAGACATCATCTAACTGATTGTTTGTATTCAGGATAATTATTTCTCTTGAAGTTAGCAATACTTTGTAATCTTCATCAATTTCTTTGAAATCTATTAGTTTAGACCAACTTTTTGCCTGAACTATTTCAGACTGCCATTTTTCGTCGAAGTCAATCTCGATTATTTTCGACTCATCCAACAGTAACAATCTTGAATTATGAGATGACCATGAAATATGTTTCCAAAGTGAGAGTGCTTCAGGGTCATAAATAGTCCCTCGAATCTCAGGGTCTAAACTTAAAGATGTATTGTGTTTTAATGATATAGGAATATAACCCAAGACCCAGTTTCCTTTTGTATCTATTACCGCGAATTGCTGGATGTTCATTGGATTGAATGTAACATCTGCGAAAGGGTAGTCTCCCAATTTGGCAAAATCTAAAGAATCAAACAATTGGTATTTTATCTTTGAATTATGGTTATCGATGCTTTTTATTTTTATCAAGGTTAATGCTCTATCAGTAATTACAGCTATGATATCAGAATGTCTAGTATAAGTCTTTGCTAATAATGGGATTTTTATACTTTTAATTCTTGAATGTAGGTCAATTTCTACAATCCTACTTTGTTGGTTCAATGCGTAAGTTGGATATTTGTCAGGGGATTTTAGTTTATTTTGTTCGATTATGGATAATTTCAATTTAGAGTTACTCCTGCCGGAACTATATGCAATAACTTCGTGATGGTCAATATAATTTCTTAAATCGAACGAAGTTTGTATCTTTCCTATTATAAATGTATCTCCTATTGTAGGATCTATAATATTTGCCGTTGTAATATGAGGATCTTTTGAAAGATTTTTAGATGACAAACTTAAGGATGAATCAGACTTGGTTATATTTTTCACTAGATCTCTGGGAAAATAATCATAATGAAATGATGCAGGGCTATTTCCATGTGATGTATACATATTATTGTATGAAGTGTCTTCAACATTGTTGTAAATCTGTAAATTAGGAGACGATATTGAAGGAGTTAACTTCCCCCATTGTAATTTTGAAATTAAGGAATCTCTCACATGCTCATTAAAAGCCTCCAGCTCTTCTTCTTCAAGTACATCAGATTCAACAATTTCATTATCGCTTAAGATATCTGTTAATTCATATTCAGATGATATTGATCTATTAGATGACTGATCTTCTTTAACTAATACATCGCTTGAAACAATTTTAAAATTCATAAAGGCATCTAGAAATGCATTGTCACTTTGTCCATGCCACAGATTTGACCTACCATTATCATTATGTCTTGTGTGATTCAATGTAGAAAGGTAAATGCTAGGTCCTTCGATACCCAGGCCCAGCTGCGTACCTATCGGTCGCTTTATAGGAAGCTCAGGATCGTTCATTTTCTAAAGAGCCAGCCTTATGCTTTATTTAACAGTCGATTCCTATATATATCCTCGATGTGGGATCAATCAATATTACTATATTCGTTGTTGTACGTCAGATCAAATTTGTATGTATTCCTCTCATCGCATCTATTCTTGTGTATATAATTTTTTTTTACCTTTGTAAAAAAATTGGCTAAAGACGGGAAGAGGAAATAAATCTTTCAACTAGTACAGCATAGAACTCGATAGATATACAGACATATTTTAACAAGATACTTTGATCTTGAAATGTATCAATTACGTATAATAAATCTATTGATGTGTAAAAAAATATCGTATATATAACATTGCATAAGTTACATTGTATAAAGACGTTAAAAGTAATAAAAATGTCTTACTTGAAGGTCAAAAAAAATGCAAAAAAAAAAAAAGAAAAATAAAAGAAAATAAAAAGCCCACTCACTACATTTATTGTTGGAATGAGGCAGGATTTTCGCTAAACCTTAAGTCCCAGTTAATCTTTGGGCCTAATTTTGGTAAAACTTCTGCAACACTTTGAACATCCTTATCACCTCTACCGGAAATATTGATGATTAGGTTTTGTTCTGGTTTCATAGTCTTGGCTAATTGAATAGCACCATAAACTGCATGGGAAGATTCTAAAGCTGGAATAATACCTTCTAATTGGGACAATAGTTTGAAACCTTCTAGAGCTTGAGCATCAGTTGCAGCTATGAATTCGGCACGACCGGAAGCTTTCCAGAAAGCTAATTCTGGACCAACGCCTGGATAATCTAAACCAGCTGAGACGGAATGGGTGTCATGGACTTGACCATCATTATCTTGTAAGAGATAAGTCTTAACACCATGGAAAACACCTGGTCTACCAGCTGTTAAAGTAGCAGAATGATAATCTGTATCAATACCATCACCACCAGCTTCAACACCTAATAATTTGACACTAGTATCATTTTCAAATGGAGAGAACATACCGGTTGAGTTTGAACCACCACCAACACAGGCTACAATAGCATCTGGTAATTTACCATCGTTCAATTTAGCAAATTGTTCTTTGGTTTCTTGACCAATAACACTTTGGAAAGTACGAACTAAAGTCGGGTATGGATGTGGACCAATAGCAGAACCAACAACGTAATGTGTAGTCTTTAAATCAGTGACCCAAACACGGAAGGCTTCAGAAGTGGCATCTCTTAGAGTTTGAGTACCATTCGTGACGGAGACAACCTCAGCACCTAGAATTCTCATTCTGAAGACGTTCAGAGCTTGACGACGTACATCTTCAGCACCCATATAAACTGTACATTTTAGACCGAATTTGGCACAAGCAGTAGCGGTAGCAACACCATGTTGACCAGCACCAGTTTCAGCAATAATATTAGTTTTACCCAATCTCTTTGCTAAAAGAACTTGAGCTAAGGCATTATTAATCTTATGAGAACCAGTATGATTTAAATCTTCTCTCTTTAACCAAATTTGAGCACCACCACAGTATTCAGTTAATCTTTCAGCTCTATGAAGAGAGGATGGTCTACCAATATAAGAGTACAAAGATCTGAATTCTTCCCAGAATGTTGGATCTGCGATTGCTTCTTCAAAACCGTTTTCCAATTCTCTTAAACAGGAATGCAAAGCTTCTGGAACGTATTGACCACCGAAATCACCGAATCTGATTGGATGTTTGTGAGATTCAGTAAATTGATTCTTTTCATTAACGAATTTTTTACCCTGTTCTTGAGCAATCTTTTGAAATTCTCTAAATTCTGGTACGGATAGAGTCTTATGTTTAGTATTATTTAGAATTTCTTCACAGTATTTTTTAGCAACGTCGTAAGTTTGACCCTTTGGAGCTTGACTACATAAAGTAATGATCTTTGAACCGATAACAACACCGTCAGCTAAGGAACCAACACTTTCGAAGTGTTGTCTTGTTGAGACACCAAAACCAACAGCAATTGGAGTATCCTTGGTGTATTTTCTAACTCTGGAGACTAATTCATCTAAGTTAGCAGAGACAGAGCTTTGAGCACCGGTGGTACCCATTCTAGAGACAACATAGATGAAAGAATTAGCAACTTCTGCTAATACGGCTAATCGTTCGTTAGTAGTAGATGGTGCAACTAAAGGAATTAGACTTAAACCGTTTTCATTAACTCTGTTTCTAAGTTTCAAAGCTTCCTCTGGTGGTAAATCAACGATAATAAAACCGTTTGCACCAGCTTTTGCAGCATCCTTGATGAATTGATCTTCACCGTAGTTCATAATGGGATTATAGTAACCCATTAAGATGATTGGAACAGTAACACCTTCTTCTCTTGCTTGAGTTACTATTTCTAAAGTTTGTTTCAAAGTAACACCGTTGTTCAAAGCGACATTATTAGCTACTTGAATAGTTGGACCATCAGCGATTGGGTCGGAGAAAGGCATACCCAATTCAATAATATCGACACCACCATCTTGGAAACCCTTTAGGATTGGAATAGTGTCGGCGACGGTTGGGAAACCTGCAGTCATAAATGTGACTAAAGCATTACGATTTTCTGCTTTTGTGTTAGCAAAAGTTTGTCTTAGTTGTTCAGACATAGTTGAGTGATTGTATCAGATCGCCAGGATGCCAAATAACAAATAAAATCTCCATCAATAGGGGTTAAACATTCAGTTCATTGATTGTTTTTTAAATCCCAATCAAAGTCGAAAATTTTTTTTCAGATAACGGCGAGCGTTGATGAATCATCAAAGTGTCACAAATTAAATAAAGAAATGAGACAAGAAATTGTTTATATAGATGTGTATATTGGCTACATATGTGTTGGAGCTGGTGTATGCGTGATGTTTTGTTTTGTTTTTTTTTGCTTTTTTTTTGGCTTATAGGAAGTCGATATTGAGACTGGAGAGGTCGATGTTCTGGAGGTCGAGGTTTCCAAAATCGTTCATCGCGTTTGCACCGGTATTGCTGTTGTTATTGTTGTTGTTATTATTGCTTGGCATGTTCATGGCCATGTTTGTGTTGGAGTTTGTGTTCATGTTCATGTTCATGTTCATGTTCATGTTCAGGATGTTGGCTGGGGTAATGTTGTTCAGGTTCAACTGGTTTTGGTTCTGGGTTTGTCCTACCTGTGAAGGCGTCGTGTTTGCTGTTACATTACTGTTTCTTGAATTTGGTTTGTTATTAATAATACTAGTGCTGTTGCTTCTGTTACCGTTGCCGTTGGCGTTGCTATTGTCAATATTGAATTGCACCTGTTGTGCCTGTTGAGGACTCATCATAGTGTTCATGGGGGTACCCATAATATTTGGTGACATCCCTAGTGCACCATTTATCAATTGCGAAGGCATTGAAATCGTGGGGTTCATCGCTGTTGCGGCCGATGGCGTTTGTATTGGTTGTTGAAGATTCATTGGGATTGGAGTAAGTCCACTGGATATTGGTTGTTTTGGTGTGTTTTTAGAGCTTGCAGCTGATGCAGATTTCTTGGATTGTCTTGGTTTTCTTGGTTTCTTCGTAGTGGTCCCAACTGTAGATGATGGTGTATTAGCCTTACTATTAGTGGATCCCATCACAGCAGAATTTGTACTCGTATTTGCACCCGTGGATGTATTTCTAACTCTCTTATTACCTGTGTTGTTATTGTTTGTACTTATTGTTGGTGTATTAGATGATAAGTTGTTTATTGCGCCTGTAGCTGTAGCTGTAGCTGTAGTTGTAGCTGTAGTTGTGGTCGTATTCATAGATATAGGCTCCATATTGGAATTTGAGAGGACTTCCAACGGTTGGTACTCTTTACTCTTGTGTTCGATTGTATATTGAGAAATAGTATCGAATAAGGGTCCCAGATCCTCAAAATTACCAGAAAGTGCCTGGATGCTGCTGTATAATTTCAATAAAGCTGTTCTGATGGTGCTAAATTTCTCCACTGGAGTGGCACCGTTCTTATCTTCATCGATACTACCGACCAAATGGATGAAATTGTTCAGTTCCAATCGAATAGGAAGTATGGAGGCCCTGGTGTCCTTTATCGAACCCACCAACATGTCCTTGACACGGTCCTGCGTGGCAAGTTTATTTTCCAATTCTTCCAGCTTCATATGTAACGTGAGGATATCAGAAACACCGATCTTCTCCTGTGCAACAACACTCCCGCTAGCAGTGCTTGTCATGATTTCCGTCAATTCTCTTATCCGTCTCTTAACCCCCCCTCGTGAACTGAACTGGCATGAACCATCATGAATGTAATATATATAACACTTTTATTTTTTATAATTTTTCAATTTGCTATGAAAAAAAAATTGTTATTTTGGGTTTGAAAGGTACAGACAGAGAGACAGGGCATGAATAAATAAATAAATAAAAGGGAAGTTTGGGACAGTGATAAATGTGTCGGGATGAGGATCGTGGTACGGTGTATTAGGAGATGCTATTCTGGTTTCCGTGAGGTACGTCCACTGGATGTGTTGTTTTTTGGGACAGATGAGTTCAGTGTACAGTCATTGCAAAAGTTGAATCAGTTGCGAATAGGACAACCTTCAGTGGTCGGTTCGTTGCAAGCGGTGACACGTTCTGCTAAATGGTGTGGTAGGCGGCATTCCTTGTTGAAAGTACCACCGATAATGGGTGCTTGTAACGAGTTAGGTTTGGCGGATCCCATAACGTGCGATAGTCGTGATGAGATGTTATCGAAGCTGGCACCCTGGCTGGATAGATCTACGGGGAACGATAAGATGTTGGTGGCTGTATCATTTGGGAAGTTGATTCCTTCGTCGCTGGTTTCTGTCGCTAATTATGCATTGAATGTTCATCCATCGTTGTTGCCTCGATACAAAGGAAGTGCACCGATACAATACACGTTATTGAATCGAGATCCTGTGACAGGCGTCTCTATACAGACGTTGCATCCCAGTAAATTCGATCATGGTGAAGTCATTGCACAAACGCCAGAGTTGTCTGTGTCTGAACTATTGGGACGCCATGGAAATCAAGAGAACGAGTTCGGGTACGGTGAGGTTGTTGGAGAACCATGGAAGACAGAAACTCTATTACATGAATTAGGAACAATTGGTGCAGAATTACTCAGTAATGTGTTAACAAAGAGACAATATATTACACGAGATAATTCCATTAGACTCTATGAATCGAGCATGGCACCTACAATAAAGACTACAGATAAGCAAATCAAATGGGCAACACAGTCTGCCAACAAAATAACCAATATGGTCGATGTATTGGGACCCCTATACGCTTTCAAACAGACACAAGTAGGTAAGAAACACAAATCTGCAACAGAATTCGCAGACAAGCGTGTATTGTTCCATAAAATAACGAAGGCAACAACTACCCTCGATAATACACCAGCAATACAGAATACTAAGAGTCCAGGTGACTTCGAATACGACGAAACTAACAATACCATCAACGTACGTTGCGTCAACGACGAATTCATCGTCGTGCACGGCTTGCAATTCGAAGGCTTCCCCATCGAAACACCACAAGAGTTCATCAGTAGACTCAGGAAAAGATGCGGACCCATCGCAGCAGCGAACGCAACATTCACATAACATATACCATCTATACTTGTACATATATCTGTATATATTCAACTGCCCATCAAAATCAAAAAATTGGTTTTCTCGCCAAATAATTTCTTTCAAGACAAACAAAGTTAAGAACAGCGAAAGGATAAGATAACAACTGTCGATTGAGTCAGAAACCAGAGCAAAGGACAACGTGCAAGTGGTTGCAAAGATTGTAGTATGGAAAAGCCATCGCTAAGTAAAAGCAAACTAGCGGAAGAGAAGAGCTCTCAGAAACCAGAACAATCTGAGAAAAATGATGTGTCAACAAAACACCAGGCATTCGCTGATTACAAGTATGAAGAACCGTCTTCTTACGCGAAGATGTTTTACGATTTCACGTTATGGTTGCTTTGGAACATTTTTCAATGCTTCTTTCGAGAGATTCGATCCAGGGGTGGATTCAAGGTTCCAAAGGATGGGCCTGTGATTTTTGTTGCTGCACCACATGCAAATCAATTTGTTGATCCAGTTATATTAATGGAAAGAGTGAAAATGGCAATCAATAAAAGAGTTTCCTTCTTAATTGCGGAATCCTCATTGCATGTTCGTTTCATTGGATTCCTTGCAAGATCCGTGATGGCAATTGGTGTTGTTAGACCACAGGATAATTTAGCACCTGTTACAGGTAAAATTAAAGTGGATCCAAATGATTTTAAGAAAATTATTGGTACACGTACAAAATTTTTGACCGAATGTAAACCAAAGGGTTTAATTGGATTACCAAAATCAATGGGTAATGTCGAAATTCAATCAATTGAAAGTGATACAGTATTATATCTAAGAAAAGAATTCAAAATGAATAAACCTGAAGTTAGAAAATTATTATTGAATAAAGGTACTTCTTTCAAATTTGCCCAAAAAGTTGATCAATCATATGTATATCATAAAGTTTTTGAACATTTAGCTAATAACGAATGTATTGGTATTTTCCCAGAAGGTGGTTCTCATGATAGAACCGATCTATTGCCAATTAAAGCTGGTGTTGCGATTATGGCATTAGGTTGTATGGCTAAGCACCCAGATACTAATGTTCAGATTGTTCCATGTGGTATGAATTATTTCCATGCACATAAATTTAGATCAAGAGCTGTCGTAGAATTTGGTGATCCAATTGAAATTCCAAAAGAATTAGTAGAAATGTATCAAAATCCAGAGACCAATAGGGAAGCTGTTAAGCTATTATTAGATACAATTACAGAGGGGTTGAAAACGGTTACTGTTACTTGTGAAGATTATGAAACGCTAATGGTTGTTCAAGCAATGAGGAGACTGTATTCGTCACAATTTCAAGTGCAATTACCATTACCTTTAGTTATCGAAATGAATAGAAGATTAGTGAAAGGTTACGAAATCTATAAGAATGAACCAAGTGTTAAAAAATTAGCAAAAGATATTCTTAAATATAATGATGATTTGAAATATAATAATATTCCAGATCATTTGGTTGAAACCGCAAGAAATAATTTTACAAAAAATTTAGGTTTGTTGGTCTATAGATCTGTATTCATTACAATTGCTTTTCTTCTATCACTACCTGGTATTATTATGTTTTCAACTATTTTTATCTTAGCAAATAGAATATCTAAGGAAAAAGCACGTAAAGCGTTAGCTAAATCATCTGTTAAGATTAAGGCTAATGACGTTATAGCCACATGGAAAATTTTGATGGGTATGGTTTTCACACCATTGCTTTATATTGTATGGTCTTCATTGATTACAATTGTGGTATCTAAGAAAGGATATAATAATAATAAAATACTAACTTTTGTTATTTCATACATTTTATGTGCTACTGTTACTTATTCAGCATTAATTGTTGGTGATAGAGGTATGGATACATTAAAATCTTTAAGACCATTGTATTTATCATTGACTTCACCACAAGGTCTGAAACAGTTGAAAAAGACACGTGAATCCTTAAAAGAGAGAATTATTGAAATTGTTACAAAATTTGGTTCAGAATTGTTCCCTGATTTTGATAGTAGTTCATTTATCAGAGAATATCAAGAAGATGAAGTTGGTGATAGAAAGACTAGAGAATTGAGAAGAAGAAGAATATTGAGAAAACAGAAAGAAAAGAGAGCACAGCAAGAGAAAGCGCACGAAGAAGAAGGACCTGAAACTGCGCCAGACTCCGACGCTATCTCTTTAGTTAATAGTGACAACTCCTTAAGTAACATCCCATTGTTCTCTAGCATCGGTATTTCAAACAAATCGCAATCTAGTTTAACATCGTACAGCAACCTAACTTCGGGTTCTGAGATTGAGGTCGAGGATAGAATGATCGATGAAGAAATAGAAAGCGACAGTGACGCTGAAATCATAAAGTCAAAGAGTGTACTATCTAGTAAGATTGCACAGGCTGTATTAAACAAGAGGGGCCAAAAAGAAGATTGAATATACCACAAAAACCATCCTCGCCAACCAAAACATGATACAATACAACAACCATTGTAAATACATTCTCTGCCTACTGCAAAGAACACGTATATAAGTAATCGTAGTTACACCAGTACTGCTGGTTATAATATTATTCTGTATAATATATGTTAATGACTATCGCGATACACGACGAAGTAAATTTCAAGTTTTAAATAAATTGTTTACTTAATAAAAGAGAGTTAAAAGTGAACAATTTGCAGTGTTCTTTTGGTGTTCGAGTGACGAGAACGTGTGTTTGTGATGGTTGGTGTTAAGAGGAGAGATTACTACACTATAATAGGTGCTTTGTCTGCGTTTGAGACGTCTCAAGAGGTTACATTTACCCCGGAAGAGCTTGTTGAACTCACAGCAACAACTACAGATGGTGAGCAAGAAAAGGTAGAAGGAAAGGAAGAAGAGCATGAAACTGACGGGAAAAGAGTACCTGTGCATGCATATCTTGGTGGTAAAGTTGATTTGAAAGAAGCTTCCAACGCCAATTACGATCTGAGTCATACTTTATTGGGTGGTTATGTACCAGCCAAACAACTGGAATCGCTATCATCGATCGATTTTGCACATTACTTCCATAAGTTGTTAGAATGTGACGATGCTCTGCAAGTGTTTGACATGTTTCTTCCAGCAAATAGCAGGATGAATTTATTACTAAGCAGTCAAAGTAAGACAACAGCAGGGCCAGAGAAATCTATGGAGAAGAAACGCAAAGAACTGGACAACTTCGAAAGAGTCCTTCCAGATGGCAAGATAGTGAGGAAAGTAATTGTCTGCCAAAGATGTAAGCACAAGTTTAGGGGCCCAGACAGAATGAAACTGCTCAAAAAACATGCTTGCAAAGCTGTATCCAACTAGAAATAACCAAACTAAAAACATAAACAGTGTACTATACATCAACATACTCCTACCGCGATATATAAACCTATATCTATCTACATTTTACGATTATTTACCTATATTAATACTTTATTCACTTAATATTATATTGAACAACCCATGCACCAATTCATTGGAATCAACTTTTTTCAGGAAGCGAAAAAAATATGAATTATAAGCAGTAAAATGGGATTACTTTAGCAAGTTGTTACATAAATTCATTTATTTCCAAATTTTCTGAGTGATACTAGGCATTATAAGTCATTTGACTCCTTGATTAAACTGCATTAGACAATATAAAGACGTTTTTAAAGTCATTCCTTCGAATAGTGACGTTTTTTGTGAAAGGATTCTCCACGCCCCTATAGCTTGAAGAACAGTCAATCATAAGAAATTTAACAAAAATTTTGCAGAAATTAAGGCAAAGACAGTTAGTCGGAAGCTATATTTTAGAAAGTTGGAATAATTATGACTGTATTTCTCGGTGTTTATAAGGCATTATACAGCTATGAACCCCAAACTCCTGAAGAATTAGCTATTCAAGAAGATGATCTATTATACCTTTTAGAAAAATCTGATGTAGATGAATGGTGGATGGTAAAGAAAAGAGTGATTGGTTCTGATTCAGATGAACCAAGTGGTTTAGTTCCATCCACATATATTGAAGTTGCACCCGTGATTAAAACTGTAAAGGCAATTTATGATTATGGAGAACCGCAAAACACTGATGAAGAACTATCATTTCATGAAAATGATATATTCGATGTTTATGATGATTCAGATTCAGATTGGTTATTAGTGAAATCTCAAAACAATGAGTTTGGTTTCATACCAGGCAATTATGCTGAAGTTTCAGATACCACAACAGCGGCTGCTCCTATGACTACCACAACTATTCCTGTTGCAACTCCAACAACTGCCGCTACTACTACAACTGTTGATGTTTCAAATTTTTTACCACCTCCACAACATAATGAAAGAAAACAACTTGAACAGGAAGATGAACCAAAACAGGCGGAACCAACACCTTCAGATAGACATGATGACGATTACGATAATAACAATGATGATGATGATGATATTCCACCACCAAAACCGGTAAGACCTACTTCAACTGCAGAACCAAAAAATGCAAGAGATAAATCACGTAACAGAGTTTCATATTACAATAATGATGATGACAAAGCCATGGATATGGACAGGAATGAAAATAGACGTAGCAGAAATAATACAAGATCAAATGATTACGATGATAATGATAATTATGATAACCGTCGTGATAATCAAGAGTATAATATTGAATATCATTCATGGAATGTTCAAGAAATTGAAGGTCGTAAAAAGAGAAAAGCTAAATTGGTCGTGGGTAGTAACAAAATTAATTTTATCTCCGAAAAAGGTACTCAAGAAGAATGGACTGTTGATAAATTAGTATCCTATGATGATGAAAAGAAGCATATGTTTTTGGAGTTTGTTGATCCATACAGAAACATAGAATTGCATACCGGTAGTAATGAAACATCAAAGGAAATTATGGCCATATTAGGAGAAATTAAAGGTGCATCTCGTGATAAAAGTTTAAAAGAAGTTGAAAAGGCTTCACAATCAAAAATGCAAGGTAGAATTCTTTTTGATTTTATTGGTGAATCTCAGGATGAATTAACAGTGAAAGAAGGTGATTTGGTTATTATTGTTAATGACAAGAAATCGAAAGACTGGTGGATGTGTGAATTAGTAGATACTGGTAGAAGAGGTGTTATTCCATCGCAATTTGTCGAACCAATTAAGGAAAAATCATCGGGTCATGGTTTATTTAGTTCAATTAAGAAGATGGCAAAGGGTTCAAAATCACCATCAAAACCTCGTTCAGGATCTGGTAGTTGGAGAGATGACGCAAACCAAGATACAGAATCTTCCAAAGGTAGATCAAGAGTGGGTTCATTATCAAGTAGAAAGAAAAGGTCAGCCTCAACAAGTAATGCCAATTCAGGTCGTGAAAGTAAAACGAATTTCCCAGATCCAAAAAAGTCACGTTTATGGATTGATAGAAGTGGTACATTTAAAGTTGATGCGCAATTTATTGGTTGTGCCAATGGCAAAATTCATCTACATAAAGCAAATGGTGTTAAGATTGCAGTTGCTGCAAACAAATTATCCAATGCCGATTTAATTTATGTCGAAAAAATTACTGGTTTTAGTTTAGATAAGTACAAGGAATCCGCATCATCAGGTTCTCAAGAAAGAGATCCAAGAGACAGTGAACGTGAAAGAAGAAGAAGACTAAGGGATCAGGAAGAAAAGGACCGTGATAGAAGATTAAGAGAAAGAGAATTGAATGAATTGAAAAAAGCAAGACAATTGTTAGATGATGAAAGAGCTAGATTAGAAGAACAGAAGGATTTGCCGCCAGTTAAACCACCAAGACCAAGTTCAACAGGCAGTTTACCGCCAAGTTCGACCACCATGACAAATAATAAATCCAAGAAAAATGATTACGACTGGTTTGAATTTTTCTTAAACTGTGGTGTCGATGTCAGTAATTGCCAAAGGTATACAATAAATTTCGACAGAGAACAGATTAGTGAGGATATGACGAAGGATATTGATTCCCAAATGTTGAGAACATTGGGTTTACGTCAAGGTGATATTATTAGAGTAATGAAATTCCTTGATAACAAATTTGGTAGGGACTTTCAACAAAATGTTCCAAATGCTACTGGTGGTATGTTCTCTGAACCGGATGGCTCTTTAAAAGTTAACAATACCATTCCTGCTCAAAATGTTGCAAAACAATTACTACCTCAAACAACTGCACCAGTTGCTGGAATTCCACAAGATGATGACGCTTGGACTGTGAAACCAGCTGCTAGATCTCAACCAGACCTAATTTCGGGTAGATCTGAATTCACAGGTTCTATGCAAGATCTGTTAGATTTACAACCTCTAGAACCAAAGAAAGCATCACAAACAGAGATACCAGCGCCAAACTTAAAAAATTTGGAACCGGTTAAGACTGGAAACTCCACAAGTGCTCCGTTGGCTACTACAATGACTGGTGGTAATACTTTAGTCCCATTAGATCCTTTCAAGACTGGTGGTAACAATATATTGCCAATTGGTACAGGGTTTGTGATGATGCCCATCTCTACTGGTGGTATGATGCCAATGCAAAGAACTGGTGGATTTGGTATGCCACTTACAACATTCGGTACACAAGTTACAGGTGGTGTCTTACCTGTTCAAAAAACTAGTGGTGGTCTAATTCCTATTTCGACTACTGGTGGGATGATGCCACAAACTACTTTTGGTACTCAAAACACTGGTGGGTTAATGCCATTGCAAAGAACTGGCGGTATGATGTCTCAAACTATATCTGGTACAGTGGCACCTTTAGGATCTGTTTTGCCAGTCCAAAAGACTATTACAGGCTTAATGCCAGTTAATAATACAGGTGGTGCAATGTTACCTCTTCAGATTACTGGAGGTGCTGTACCGACCACAAGTTTCATGAATCCAGTTATGGCTAATACTTTAACTGGTGGTATGAACTCAATGCCTCAAACTACTTTTGGTACTCAACCAATGAGCGGTCTCATGCCTCAAACTACTTTTGGAACTCAACCAATAAGCGGTCTCATGCCTCAAGCTGGTTTTGGTAACCAATTAACAGGAGGTGCTATGATGCCTCAAAATGGTTTTGGCAATCAATTAACAGGAGGTGCTATGATGCCTCAAACCTCTTTTACAGGAGCTATCCAACCTGTTGGTGGTACAATACCTCTACAGAGAACAGGTGGATTCCAACCACAATCACAATTTGGTGTTACATTGCAAAAGACAGGAGGTATCATGCCTTTGAATACTGGTGTAAACAATATTACACAAGGTTTACAAAATACAGTCATTTCACAACCACAACAATTACAAACACAGCCTACCGGTTTTGGCTTTGGTAATGGACCACAACAAACTCAACAAAACAGATCAGCTAATATCTATAATGCATCCACGGCGAATCCATTTGGCTTCTAATGTATATTAATTTTGTTAAATTCTTTGAAGATTGTTCCATTAGATCTACTTATATAGTAATATAATTATAATTCAACAAGTAAAATATTATATATAGTTGTTAGTTTTTATAGTATTTGAAGTATTGTATATAATATTATTAATATTAAACTTTATATGACGAACCATACTCTGGTTTTAATAATGCAGAAACATAATAAATAATGAATAATAAATACTAAATAAGTGAAAATAAATAAATAATGGCGAAACTCAAGTTAAATACATCGTTTCAATGTGTTTAAAGAATAAATAATTGTTACAAGAGACCTTGCAATTACCAGTCTTGATGAACGATATCATATGTAGTTATTGGTTTAGTGAATTTTTGTTCCTTAATATCCAATGGGAAAGTAACTAAAGAGGAACCACCTTCCCAGAAAGAGTATCTCTCTCTTCTAACTTTTTCGTATTTAGAAATGAAATCTTCTAATTGTAAAGTTAATCCAATATCATCTAGACCATTTACTAAACAGTGCTTTCTAAATGGTTCAACTTCGAAGTGAGCAACTAAAATATTACCCTGTTCGTCCGAGATACTTTGGTTTGGTAAGTCAACCTTAAATTTACCACCATTTCTAGCAATTGGCATTAATTTTTCGTTAATAATGCTTGCATCAATTCTGATTGGTAATAAACCATTTTTGAAAGAATTGTTGTAAAAGATATCACCGAAAGATGGTGCAATCATACATTTGATACCAAAATCTTTTAGAGCCCATGGGGCATGTTCTCTGGAAGAACCACAACCGAAGTTATCACCAGTGACAACAAGGACTTCAGCATTTCTCCATGGTTCAACATTTAAGACAAAATCAGTTTCTTCATCTTTACCATTAGCACCTTTCTTAAATCTCCATTCATAGAATAAACCAACTTTTAAACCGGTTCTCTTGATTGTCTTTAAGAATTGTTTTGGGATAATAGCATCCGTATCAACATTTGCCTTATCTAATGGAGCGGCAATACCTGTTACAGTAGTGAATGGGGTCATACCACTAGATGTAGCGGTTGTGAAAGAAGCTTCTGGGGATGGAATATCGTCTACCTCATCTTCGGCAATGTCATATGTTGCTTCAGTTGCTTGAACAGGTTCATCATGATTGTAGGTAGTTTCTTGTAAATCTTCATCTTCATCAGAACTGATTTCCACCTTAGCATTTTCGTTCTTATTGAACTTAAATTCTCTGATATCGGTTAGATGACCAGTAATAGCAGCGGCAGCAGCCATTGCTGGTGACATTAAATGAGTACGACCTTGATAACCTTGACGCCCTTCGAAGTTTCTGTTAGAAGTAGAAGCACAACGTTCCTTGGGAGATAATATATCTGGATTCATACCTAAACACATGGAACAACCAGCTTCTTTCCATTCAAACCCTGCATCGATGAAAACCTTATCTAAACCTTCTTCTTCAGCTTGTTTCTTAACTAAACCAGAACCTGGAACAACCATGGCGCTAATAATGTTACTGGCAATCTTATGACCTCTAACAACGGTTGAAGCACTTCTTAAATCTTCAATACGAGCGTTGGTACAAGAACCGATGAAAACTTTATCAAGAGGAACTTCTTTTAATGGAACATTTGGTTCTAAACCCATATATTCTAAAGCTCTGATCATTCCAGATTGTCTAATTGGATCGTCTATTTTTGATGGATCTGGAACAGATGCACTGATTGGTAAAGCATCTTGTGGAGAAGTGCCCCAGGTAATAGTTGGAGCAACTATAGTACCATCGATTTCGATTTCATGATCGAATTCAGCATCGTGATCAGAATATAAAGTTTTCCAGAAATTGACACCTTTTTCCCATTCGTCACCAGTAGGAGCCAATGGTCTACCTTTTAAATAATCGAATGTAGTTTTGTCTGGTTTAATCATACCGGCACGAGCACCAGCTTCAATAGACATATTACACATGGACATTCTTCCTTCCATGGATAAGTTTTCAATAGCTTCACCCGCAAATTCAATAACGCAACCAGTACCACCAGCGGTACCGATTAGACCGATAATATGCAAGATTAAATCCTTTGAAGTGACGCCTTCATTTAATTTACCGTTAACTTTAATTCTCATATTTTTACTTTTAGCTTGAATTAAAGTTTGGGTTGCTAAAACATGTTCAACTTCCGAAGTACCAATACCGAAAGCTAAACAACCAAAAGCGCCGTGAGTTGAAGTATGAGAGTCACCACAAACTACTGTAGTACCTGGTAAAGTGAAACCTTGTTCAGGACCGATAATATGAACGATACCTTGTCTAGCTTCTGTCATACCAAAATATGGAACATCAAAATTTCTAACATTTTCTTCTAACGTTTTAACTTGTAAACGAGAATCGGTTTGTTCAATAAAAGTATCGAGAGATTTAAATTTTTTTCTTGATTCTGTTGGAATATTATGATCTACTGTAGCAATTGTACAATCTCTCCTTCTGACTTTTCTACCAGCGTTTGTTAGACCTTCAAAAGCTTGGGGAGATGTGACTTCATGCAAGATATGTCTATCGATATATAATAAGTAAGAACCGGATTCATTCTTATGCACAACATGTGCATCAAACACCTTGTCATACAAAGTTCTTGGACCAGAAGGTGGTGTATAGGACATTTTTTTATGGATTTATTATAATTTCAATTATCACTTGAAGGTATCCCTCAATTAACACTCTTAATGAATTGCGATTAATTCACCAATTACCTATTACCAAATAATTAATTTACTTAGATATCTATATACGAGAGAAACCAAACAATTCGCAAAATGATGTCAAATATCGCAATAATTGCCATTCTTATATGACTATCCAGGATTAGACAGATCCTAATTTTTCATTAAGTTGCTTCTCAGTGAGTCAAATTGGAAATTTCGCTGAATTTTTGGATTTACACCGGTACCGGCTCCATATGGGCGGTTCCGCTCTTTATCGTTAGCCGGTTCCGGCGGCTAGGGTTGGTTAGTCATGGATGTAGAGTTTTGTCCATGAAACCGGTTAAAGTGAGATGAATAGATAAGTTGATCGAGTAGTTTATCTGTCTCTGATGGTAGTATGCTTGGAGGGTGCGGGTTCTATTTACTGTTGGGTTGTATTGGTTTGCGGGTCGGGAAGTTCTGTCCAGCAACCGAGCGATTTGGTCCACTTGAAGGTCTTCTCTGGCATGACCATTTGTACAACTAGTGATTCATCGCTTGGTTCGATCCTGCAACTCCTGACACTGCAATTAATTCTCACCTTGTGTCCTTGGACAGGCTTGTTATCGAGGATAGGGAGAACCGGTATATTACGATATACAACTTTCATTGTTTGCAAATTCCAGACAAAGAACAATCCTCTTTCGGTAAATGCAATGAGATATTTATTCTCACAACTCAACTTAATGATCTTGTAACCTAAATTAATCTTTGGAATCTTGTATTGACCATTACTGGATATAATGTGTAATGAACCATTAGATGTAGCGATACACCAACACTTACAACGAGGTGATCCAATTGCACATAGGACAACTTCGGCAATAAACAATTCAATGGTACGTCGGCCCTTAGAGTAACCAAGAATTCTCGTAGGATTCTCTAGTAATGCTGCAGTGTCGAATTGAATAGAACGTTCAACACCATTTCTAATCTCCAAAGTATGGAAATTACTCATATCACCAGCCTCTAATAATACGGCATCTGTATCAGGTATTACACTGGAAAATTCAATGTATCTAGTAGTTGGTTCATCACACCATACTTTATCCGCCGTTAGTTTAGAATTCAACGTCATTAATAACTCTTCAGTTGAATTGTTGTCGTTATCTGGTTCTTGTATATCATCTATATTCATATCATCAGTTTCAGAATTATTCTCATTAAAATCTGCTTGATGAAACTTATTCTTAGATCTTTCCCTGACACCCATAATTAGAGTATGGATGCCAAGTCTTGGAATATCAATTGATGAAACACCAATCTTCTTTTCCAATTCCTTGGGTAAACCAGTTTTACCTTTTGCAATACCACTAGCAGTTGATGATAAAGCCCCTGTTGTACTTGACGTTGAGGATGTCGAGATGGTTCGAAGTTCTGATGTTTTGCCTGTCTTTGACGCTGCAGTTGTGGTTAATAAGGTCGGAGCAACACGCTTCTTCCCATTCTTAATCATCGTTGCATTCAGTTTAATGTCTTTCTTCCTTTTCGGTATAAGAATATTAACTGCAGCCTCTGTCTTTGCTGGTATATTATTTATACTTGGTTCAATCTTAACTTTGCTTTTCTGTTCGTCCATTCTGCTATTCGAATGGGGTCTAGAAAATCGGTTATCTAGTTCTTTTAACCTTAGCTCCTTGAGAATTTCAGCCGTCTTTTCTAATTTAAGTTGTTTGATAGACTCAGGGAAGTCTAGAGAATCCTTGTCGACACCGTACCTGTGTAAATGTTTCATATTATCTTCAATTGGAATAGCCTTCCCTAATTCGTCTTTCTCGAATGTGATAACAGTAAGTGATGAATCCAACGATGTTATAAATAACATATCACCACTTGGGTTCCATGCTAAATCAGTTATAGCTTTATTAGTGATATCAAATGCAACAAATATTGGCCTACCTTTACTTGTACTCCAAACAGCCAATGTTTTATCCTGACCAGCAGTTGCAACAATTGACTCGACACTTTCTTCTAACACTTCATTATTTCTTTTTCTGTCATCTGTTTCATGGATTTTAATCGGTTTATTCTTTTTCTTACCATTTTCATCAGTACTCTCAAATAATCTTGGGTTAAATTTAGCAACTTCTGATGGTGCATCATGACCAACCAATCCAATATTTGTATCCCAATTACCTCTGTTTATGATTGCCACAGAACTAACTGGACCATTCGTCGCATTTGGTGCTGCTATGTGTTGACCATCTGGCGACCACGATAATCTTCTGAAATATGTGGTCAACGGAGACTCTCTAAATGGCTCATAAACAATGTGCTCTATAGTAAAAGAATTGTCGGCAGTTTTATGATATCTAAATATTTTTAATGTTCTATCGTCAGATGCAGTAGCAAAATATTTGTTGGCAGGGTCAAACACGACACCTTTGACCTGTGATTGATGCACGTCCAGTTTTTTCAACTTCTCAAATGTTGAACCACTCCATACAACTACGGATCTATCTAAACCAACAGACACTAAAATACTAGAATCTGGAGCCCAACAAATATCTTGGATATCATTATCGTGAGCAACAAGTCTTTTTCTAACAGTCCAGTGCTCCTTGTCATGTTCAGAGCCAAATATAGGTTGACCCGACTGCTCCTCATCTAATGACCAAATTAATAAGATTCTATCATCAGATCCACTAGCTAAATATTTACCGTCTGGTGAGAATTTAACGCATGTCACGGAACCGGTATGTCTGTTCATGCTAGCCAATGGTCTTTTCCAATCTGCATCAATATCATTGGCCACCAATGAAGGATTTTTCAATTTAGCTTCAATTGTCTTCTTAATTGATTCCACTGACCAAATTATTATCTTGCCATCAAGACCGCCAGTAGCGATGCTTTTGCCATCGGGACTTACATCAACTGTATAGATTTCGTAATTTCTAGATTCTTCCTTATGGGTTAACCACGGAAACTTTAGTACTTTCATTCAATGTATGATTGATTCCTCTTTCGAAGAGATGTGTAGTTATTTAGGGCACTTCCTCTCACCTTTTTCTACCTGTTTACCGCTATTGACAGTTCCAATTTTTATATCTCCCGCAATTTAAATCAAGTTCTTGTTTTGGCGATGCTGAAAATCTTCGTAGCGTAATATCATATTTATAGAGCTTCGCTAGAGTTTTTACTAAAGAATGTGTGAATTCATTTATCTACAAATGTGGGTATGTATATATGATTGTATATAGTTATTTTTATCTTTTGTCGTATGGTTTTGTTATTTTTTAAAACGTTTGTTTGATTATTTAAACCTCATCAAGTCACCGGTACATTTGACATCAATATCCTTACGTTTGAATAAAGCATTTCTTCTTAGGTTAGTCGAAGTACTGTATTCAAGAATGGCAGCTAGTTTGTTCAGTTGGTCCCTACCAGGTCCCATAACTTTCCCATTAGTATTATTTCCTAGTAACATGATTGCAATGTAACGCAACCATAATAAATTTGTTTTAGGTTCAAAATTATTCCAGGTGGCTTCACCATTGAAAAATGATCTCATTGATTGGTACATATCAAAAGCATATTTTTTCTTACTCTGATAAAAAATTGGATTATCTAATCTCGTATGATATATTTGTGGATCCATATAATTATTAGATATTTCAGCTCGACATGTTTCCATATCACATAAAGTTACATTACCATTATGATCAATTAGGATATGATCTACCGTAAGATTTCTGTGTTCATATTTAAATTCAATCTCTGTAACATATAAGATGGAAGCACATTGCCAAAAAATATTTAAACATTGTGACCAACTATGTATCGATGCAGATTCTAATGGTGTACCATGATCTTTGAAAAACAAATACAAAGTTAAAATATTATTATCATGGGACGTTCCTGATGATTTATGAACATATGATTGTAATAAAACTGGTAAACCTGGTGTTCCTTTCACTAAATTCAAAATTTTCAATTCATTATAAGACGTTGTCTTTGAATCTGTATCCAAAGATAATTTTTTACAGATTATAGTCTGTGTTGAGTCCCTTGTGGATATCATCCTCCAAACATTATCAGTTAATTTAATAGAATTAGTGGAAGTCAAAATTTCTATTTCAGTATTATCAACGTGTCTAAAGTCAATATCAGTTAAAACATATTTAACTGTTGTACTATCCAAAATTTGATTTAATATAGTTTCATCATATTGTTTTTGGTTAATTGGTGTTGCTGAATTTAATGATAATAATGATGTAGAGTTTTTCAATTTTGCACGAATTTTTTCTCTTGATACTTCATCTGGGATTGGTAAGGAAATAATATTACTTGAGTTTGTTCTATTCATGCTATTATTACCTGAACTGGAAGAGATGAAACTAGAGCCATCATCATTAACCGCATTTGATTTACGTCTTGATTTATGTTTTTGTAACGATGTGTGAGATGTTTTATGTTTTAAGACTTGTGATAAACTTGATGAAGATTGTTTCCTATGAACGGATTTTCTTGATTCTGTATTACTAGAGTTAGTTGATAATGTATCAGTTGAGAAGAAGTTCATGTGGAAATCAGTAAATGATGTTTTACTACGTAAAGTATTATTACTGTTATTTTGGGAAAGTTTGTTTGTATTCAATGATTGAGTTGAGATAGATTTTGGTAGATCTGTTGAAGATTTTTTCCAGAACTTCCATTTGGATGATGATGAATTTGAATTAGAAAGTGCTGAAGAATCTGTAGACTGAGAATATATTGATGGAGTTTGAATAGAATTTCTATTTGACTTTAAAAGTGAACGACGATTTCTTCCAGTGTTTGGTGGTTGTGTTGAAGATTGAATATTTAGTGGTTTTAGAGGTGTTCTAAAGGCAAATGAATTATTATTATTTGTATTTTTTTGGATGAGATAATTTGAATTGGTTGTAGATGGTATAATTGTTGATAGATAGACTTGTTTTTTGCTATTGTTAAAAATGGATGATGATGAGGATGGAACATTATTTTCTTTATTTGAATCAACGACTTCTTTATCAATGATTGAGATTTTATTGAAAAGATGTTTTAATGATGCACCAGTTGATGATCTTTTCATTGACGATGTTCTTGAAGTATTGCTATTGTGATTTGAAATATTATCGGTACTATTATTATTATTGGTATTTGATGGTTGTGATGCGGCCGATGTCGAAACGATTCTTTTCGTTGTATTTTCCCTTGAAGTTGAATCCATGGTAAAAGATGATAACATTGACCATCTTTTCTTCGGAAAAGAACCGTGTGAATGGTTCGACATCAATGACCATCTTTTCTTGGAATGACTCGATGCAGGTGATTTTTTGGCAGCTGACTGTTGGGAAGCATTACCATGCGCATGATTTGAAATTGTACTTGTACTCGTACTTGTATTTGCATTAATTCTGCTGCCGCAATTGTTAATAGTGACACCTGAACTATAAGAAACTGTATCTGTCTCATCTTCATCCGAAGAAGACACTACCAAAGCGATAAACTTGTTGTCATCCGCGACACATTCGTCAAAAGAATACTCCATATCGATCTCCATGTTCACTGCTAATTCTCAGTTCCTATCAAAACACTCCAGTAACACACAACCTCTTCCCTATCCCTCTCTTATAACATGTCAAATCAAAAGATCATGCCATTGCCAATGAGGGAAAGGAACAAATCGATTTGCACATCGCCAAGAATCGATTTGTTGATAATTTACCCAAATAGGGCAGATGGAATGCGGGTAACAGCAACGCCACGAATATAATGAAATGAATAATGGTTGATATAGTTTGTATTTGACTTATATCATGGTGGTAATGGCTGTTATCAGTGGGCCTCTGTTGCATATACGTGTTTAATATTGAGTGCTCTAGTATTTTAGTTGATGTTTTGTTGCAATGCTATCGTGGGACGCGATCTCCCAGCCTGGTTAATTATTATTATTATGGGAACTTGTTAAAATGAATGCTAATGGGGTTGTTACCTGTTTAACTACCAATTGTAGTTGTGATTAAACGGTAATCAGGGTGTAGTGTAGTGTAGTGATGGGCAGTAGTGGTAGTTTGAGTGACGATGACGACGATTTCGGCGATTTTTCTGATGCCTCGTTTGAGGCCACAGCTTTAGAGATCGATGATCGTCTGGTGGACAACGCAATAGATGGTCTATTTGGTGATAGTACGGTAGAGAATCTACAAGATGATAAGGAGGAAGGGCGTAAGTATCAGTTGACCGATTTACTGAGCGATGAGAGGCCCAATGTTATATATCACGCATTAGTGGATACTGATGGACGTGATATACTGCCATTTATTTGGAACCAATCTAATCTAAGGTCCGCTGTATTGAATATTTTAAGAATACGAGATCCATTGGTATCCACAGACTCACAAGAGGATGATGCAGAATTGCGGAATACAACTGTGGATGATTCTTTATTCATGAGTATTATGACATTGATTGATGATTCGAGCATTGCATTAAATCCACACGTTTCACTATTGAAAGAAAAATTCAATATCAGTTTTGTACCACATATAACACATCTATCATTGCAAGAGGATTACAAACGGGAACAAACTTCAAATATACCGGATTTGGTCGGTGAAAATATCGATTCTGTTACGAATATGAAAGATTATCATGATCAGTTATGCAATATTATTGATCAATTGATTGTTGAATTAAAGGAATTGAAAAGTAATGAAATGAAATTGAATGAAGATAAGAAAACATTTGAACATGTTGTAACGAACTTATCGGGACATACACAACGTTTGCAAAGGGATGAAATTGCATTGTTTAATAAAAAGAAGCATAATAATAATAAATGGCATAGATTCTCTTGGGTCGGTAAATAGTAAAGCTATTTCGTAATGAAAATGATAATGATAAAATATATAGTATTTACAGAGGGCGATATATATATATATATATATTCTAAAGAATATTCATTATTCCTTTTTGTAATCGTGGTACCAAATTTTCTTTGGTGGATAATTAGTTGGCACTCTCAATTCCATAGGGAATATTTTACCAGATTCATTGACGTTAGCTTGTCTATACAAAACAGGGTTAACTTTTGCTAGCAGAGTCATGGCCTCATTGATCTTGTTGTATTGCAATTTCAAACTCTTCTGGCGTTTCGTCTTTTCAATATCCCTATAGGTGGACCATGCTGTCTCGATAGTCTGGTGTTTAATCAGATCCTCCCTCGACAATTTGAGTAACTTCGGGACTTTCTTACGTGCAGATAACACACTCAGTTGCGTGATAATCCTTTGGGTTTGCGGCGTTATACTCGACCCACCCTTGGCCTTGGTTCTCTTTGTCCTTACAATATTCAACGGCTTAATCAACGAACCGACTCTCGCCACACCGTTACTCACAGCTCTCGACCCAATACCAGACAACATCTCGATACACTTAAATGTAATCCGTCGAGCACACTCTCTCTATACTAATAAACCACCTCCAATTCAACCAACACTCACAAATCCAATTCCAATTCCAATTCCTTTTCTTTCTTCGCGACAAGAATTTTGCGCTGTATTACTCATTTGCTGACACAAGACAATAAATTATTGCTCATCGATTAAAGGTGAGATGTTATATGTGTTCATTTATGGGTGTTTAAGCTAATATTTGCATATATATATAGGTGTGTGTGTGTATCATTCTAATCATTTGTGTATTTGTGTATTTTTTTTAGTTATGTCTTACAATCAGGAGGGTGTAGAGAAGAAGGACAACAACAACAACGACAAAGGAACAATGCCAGTACTTCCCAAGGATCCACCAAGTTACGAAGAGACAATGAGACAGGATACTGCCTCGAATAATGAACAGCACAGTGATGATGATGCTAATTTTCAAAATTATAATGAAGCTGTGAATTTTGTCACAGAACGGCTGCAATCACAAACTCGTCGCCAGTATATTCATCAACCACATTCGAATGGTATGAAGGGTTTCCCAGGTTCTCAGAGAATAACCTATAATTATAATAATAACTCTCATTAGTCATTTCTCAATTCATTCATTTTATTTATTAATTCCAGTCATTCCATAGTATAACAATTTTGTACAGTTTTTTTAAATCACTTATCCAATATGATAGTTTCTTATGTTAATATGCTTATTTTTGTTCTATATATATATATATATATTATCGCAACTCTTCTGAGAGAATACATCCCAGACCCATAAATGCTTCGGTTAATACCCTGTCATACACAAAATCTGTTCTAAAACCGGATGCAGTAAATTCCTTTCTTTTCTCTAAATCTTGAATAAATGGATCTTGATATTTACTCGCATCGATTTCAAATCTCTTATGTAACTCACGATCACCATAGAATGGTGTATATGGTATAGTACTTTTGGATCTATTAATATTACCAGAACTATTTGAAAAATATGGATTATTTTTCAATACTCTATTTAATTCATCTAATTTTCTTCTTGCAGATGATTTCTTTAACTTAACTGTATTCTTAACACCTTCAATCACTTCATTTGTATCAGTTGTAGTAGATGTAGTTAATCTATTCACAATTTCTTTCTTTGCCCATTCTTTATTCATACGATCTTCTTCCACAATTTGTTTCTCTAGCAATTTCTTTTTGAATTTCATTTCCTTCTCAAATTGCTGTCTTTGACTGAAATTTTCCATATCTTTCTTACTTCTCTCAATATTATTTAAAATTAATTGTTTATTCAATTCTTCATATGATCGTAATCTTTCTTCTGTCTTTTCAACATCAACACCATGATCCAGATTACAAACAATATCTTCCACTTCTTCTAAATACTTATTGTATGCATCCAAATCATTACCAAAATCTTCTATTGTCTTATTGAAAACATTAAATACACGTTTCCTAATATCAACTTCTTTCTCAACACCAACATCATCAAATACTTGAGTCTTAAATTTATTCTTTCTTAAAATCTTGTCACAGCTTTTATATGGACATTGAGCAGGACCTAAACTAAAGATACGATCCACACAATTCTCACAAATCTTATGATAACATTCAGGATTAACTAAAAATTTAAGGTTCGGTGATAAATATCGATCCGTCTTACAAATTGGACACATATCCTTATTATCATCGTACTCATCAAGAGTACCAGAGACCATCGTCGTACTCATCCTGATACACTAGCCGTTCAGTCAAACACTCACACCGCAATAGTAGTCTGTTTACTTTCCTGTTCCATTTCTCTTTCATATCACATCCCATCCTTTATATACTTTCAATATGTTAAAATTTCAGTTGTTTTCCAGTGAGAAAAAGAAGCTCAATAATACGAACGACGATTACATAATACAATTGTTATGAAAGCATATAAAGCTAAATAGTTATTTACGACCTAAGAATTGGAGTATTGACGCAATGTTAGGATGGCTAAGACTACCGGCTGTTCTCGATTTAGTGGTGATTGTTCATTTGACCTGCGAGGCAATCGATATGTTCGACTAATCATTCCAGTGATATTTGTTGGTTTAACGATCTATGGCAGTTGGGTATATATTCACAAGCTATGTGTTAATCAGATTTATCAGAAGAGTCGAGAAAGGACTACAGGCATTGCATTGATTGTTACTCATGCATTTTTACTTGTTGTGGATACCATTATTTGGTTGCAGATTGTAATAATTGGTCCTGGTAAACAACCAAGGGTATTACCATTTGAAATTGTACCGCCAATTCATAAAAATGATCTTTTGAATGAGACTCCTACTGCAACGATTCCACCTTTGATGTATGAGTGTGATCGTAATGGGTTCCCAACATGGTGTTCGATATGTCAGTCAGTAAAAACTTTTCGAGTTCATCATTCAAAACCGTTACAAAAATGTATCCCAAGGTTTGATCATTATTGTACCTGGTTGGGTACGGTAATCGGTAGGGATAACTATCGACTATTTGTTCAATTTCTCTTTTACTCCATCATTATGTTTGGATTAATGTGGATTACCACCATTGTCTGTTATTTGAGGTATTTTAATAAAAGAAACAACGATGGTAATCTGGTTGTAGTTGTAATTCTGGCAAGTTTAGGATTTTTTTTCGTTGTTAGTTTATTTGTGACACATATCTACCAGATTAGTCAAGGCAATATGACTTCACTGGAAGTTCTTGGTTCCAAGGGTGAGAAAATGAAAAATAAGATTGTATATATTTCCTTTTGGTATAGCAGGTTACAAACTAGATATGTTGTTCAAATAACAAACGAACAGTACTGTTCCTTCTGGAGGAAATCTACTGCTACCCAGAATTTGACAGATTCATTTGGATCAAATGTACTACTATGGTTCATACCTATGGGTAAACCAATCAAAACACCCAAGTCATATGAAGATGCATATAATATTGAAGATATACTTGGCGAATACAATGAAGCAGTGGATCCCAAATGCATCGAAATGATAATAGACAAGATCGATAGAGGTGACTACATCAATGTAATAAATGCCTACGGTGATAAATTTCGACTTTCGAATAAACTAATAAACAATATAAATAAGTAAAAAATAAGTAAATATTATCAATATGTCCTATAAATACCCACAAACGAATGTTTATTCCATGATATTGTAGGATTTGATGATCATTTCAGCGAATTTTAATCAATTTGAACAAATCGTTAATAAATTGACAATTCGCGTCGAAACCCTAAGTTTGTCTATCTTGCCAGATACACAAGCTTAGACAAGATACTTCAACCAGCAAACAAGGTAATACAATTATATAAGGTATAAAATATATCTGCGCTTTTAATAGTTTTCTGAAACACAAAATAAATTCCTAAATGGTACAATTATGGACAACTTCACGTTGCAAGAAGGGTACCTCATCACTTGGGGCTTTTCCTTTTTTATCTTGTCACATCCCGAAAAATAAACAACAAAACGAAAAGATCAACAATACCGTTTTGTTTACTCTTAAGAAGTATTTAACTGATTTGTTGAATTAAAAAGTGTAGAAGTAGTTATATGGAACCTCAGATTGCGGTATACTAAGAACAATGAATTACTTGGATACTGATTACGATCCAAAGGAATCGAAGGTACCAGAATTGAGAAGAATTTTGACTGAAAATAATATCGGTTATCCATCAAAGGCCAAAAAATCTGCCTTGGTTAAATTGTTCAATGACAACGTTAAAGATTTAATACCTCAACTAAGAGAAAAGAAAAATGCTAAGGCAAGTCCCGAAGGTATTGAGAAAGTCAAGTCTAGATCAAGATCCAGTTCTCCAAAGAAAAAGAAGAGAAGTAGAGAAACAAGATTAGAAGAAGATGCAGAATCTAAGGATACTGTTTCTATCGATATTGTTGACGTTGATGGAGACATTAAAATGGAAGTTTCTTCAAGAAAATCAAAACCCCAATTGAAAGAAGAAAAGGAAAATGAAGAAGAGGACGGTTCGAAGAAGAAGAAAAGAAGAAAGGACCACAATAAGAATAAGAATAAGAATAAGAATAAGAATAAGAAAGAGAAAGAATCTCCTGTTAAACCTAAACAGGAATCTCCAAACAAATCCTTGGTTATCGACAAATTTGAAAGTGAATCTTCTTCATCTGAATCACTAAATACTTCTTTTTCTGTTTTACAAAAACAATCTGACGAAAATGATAACGGTATAAAACCACAAACGGTTCGTAGACAACAAGCACCCGATTTGGCAAAATTAAACGTTTCAAATGAATTCAGAGCTAAGTTAGAAGAGGCGGTGGTTGCCCCAGATTCGGTTGAAATTCCTGTAGAAATCAAAAATGAAGAAAGTGTTCCTACTACAGTCTCATCTGATATTTCACAACAGCAACATGTCGTACCAGGTAATATTGTCAAGGAAGAAGTTGAAGAAACCAAAAATGAAGCCATTAAATCAGGTAAAGGTAAGAAATGCCTGAAAGGTGTATTTTGCTTTCTTATCAAAGCATTATACTTCACAATTATTGCCATTGTTGTATTATTTGGTGTTTGGTATCGCGAACAAAGAATTCAAGTAGGGTTCTGTGGTAAGGAATTACCTCTAAAACCTTTAACTGGTAATTTTATTGAACATCCTTGTTTTGAAAAAATGAATGAATGTTTAGATGTTGTCAAACCACAATGTTTACCTTGTCCAGAAAATGCAATTTGTTCTGAAAAATTAAACATGCAATGTGAGTCACCATTCGTTTATGCTACTTCACCATATTCCTTAAATGGGCTAATTCCAATTCCAGGCAAATGTATTCCTGATGATTCTGAAGAGAAGGCATTTATGAAAACTGTTGATTATATAATGCACCACTTAAGATCAAAGAATGCTGACGTTGTTTGTAGTGAATATTCAAATGGCATAAACAGTGGTATTTCGGAAACCGAATTACATGAAATTGTTTTTGCTGATATCAGTGAAGATTTTGATTTATCCAAAGAACAAATCAAACAAATTTGGTCTGCTGCTCTTGAAAAAGTTAAGGGTTTCCCAGAAGTTGATTATTATACAACTGAGGTAGATGAAAAAGAATCTCAAGAAGAAGATACCAAAGTCGTTAGTTACTTACGTTCTAATTCTAGAAAATCAATTTCATTACAATGTTTCTACGATAATGATTTGCTTGAATTTTATTTTGCTAATCATAAAGCCATCTTAGCAGTCGTTGTTTCAATGTTGTTATCTTTTATCACTAAGAGAACATTAGAAAAACGTAGTCAACAAATGAAAGAAATTGAAAATTATAACCAAAGAGCGATCCAAATTTTAAAGAATGTTGTCAAGGAAAGCCAAGAACCTCCATTCCTACATACTTTACAATTGAAAGATGAAATTTTATTTGACATCAATGATCTAAATCGTAAGAATTTCTTATGGGATCAATTGGTTAAGAAATTGGAAGAAGATGCTGACAATATTTCTTCTAACCAAGTTGAAATTCATGGTGAAATTATGAGATGTTGGAAATGGATCGGTGAAACCGATGAACAGTAGATTCTTTACACCCCACTTTAAGCGGTTTCTTCAATTATAGAAAACGCCGTGTATTTTAGTTTTTAATAGATCTATATAAAATCATACAATATAGTTAAAATTGTATAATTATATAAATTTTACAGACAATGTCATAAAACGATGCAAATTAGAAATGTCGTTGTGCATGATCAGGAAGCTATTGCTTGCCCCTTATTCTACGACGTTTTTTACCTTTTGTTTAGATTTTCAATTATTCTAAGCTCTTAACACAGGAAGAAAAAAAATAAAAAAATGTTTGAAAAAACTAGCAATAACACAATGCCCAAAGGAGGAAGGCCTAAACAAAGATCTCATTTTTTCTGAGAAATCATGCATGAGGAATTGGAAAAAGAGAATAAGAATGTAATTTCAAAATAATGATGCTGGTTAGATTTAATATTCATTCTTGAAGTCAGAAATAAACTTTTTAGGAATAGAAAATGTAACCCAATTAATTAAAAACCCGTAGAGTCCAGGTGGGGATCGAGGAGAAAAAGATAAAGATCTGAAATCTTAGGATCGATAAAAAGAAAAACAGTAAATTTACTGCGTCAAGTTATAAGCAATTGGAAATGTGCAAATAAGATCGAAAATTATTGGATCATCAGGAAAGTAATAGTCGGTCCATTTCTTCTGCATAAATTTGTTATAAATGGAATAATCGACCAGGGGAACTGACAAAACTCTGTAGAGATGCATTGTTTTTCTGTTTTGTTTATTTGCCTTCTTTTTCGGTCTTCGAATGTAGAGGTACATATGTAAATTACCTGATTAGGTCATTTACACGATTTTTTTTAATTTACTGTGCGTCAAAAGCAAGAACAAAAATCTAAATACAGTAATAGCGACAGGGAGCCTCAAAAGTGCCAGAATTGAATCGAAAAGTATCTGCAGATATTTTTTTTTTATTGAGTAGTTTTGCGAAGATTAGCCAGCAGTATTTCAATGATTAAGTGAAAAGCATTCATTATGCGAGTTACAGTGATTGAGATACAAGTACCGGAGGTTAGTTCTTTTAAATGGCAAAAAAAACTATATAAGCAATTTTAAAATGGCAACTACCAAAATATCCTTCGAAAATTATATCGTCTTTTTGAATTTTTTTCATTTTGAAACAATCAAACTATTTTAACCTTCAGATGATAACCGGGAAAGTGATTATTGTTATATGTTGGCTTTTCTTGGCTAATATAGTCCATGCAGTCACATATTCTTACACTTCAACAGTAACTTCTACTTACTGCCCAAGTTGTGTTACTATTTCAAAGTCTTCGTCTAGCTCATCGATATCCTCAACAGATGCAATCATCAGTGAGTCATGTGATTCAACTGACATTGTAACGTCATATACAACACAAATTATAAGTCAAACCACACCTGTTACGGTCATTGAAACACAAACAACATTAATCTATGAAACTGAATCAATTACTTCTGAAGCTTTTGAAACCAGCATTATTACTTCAACTGCTTACTTTACAGAAACCGAAACCGAAACCGCAACAAGCACTTACCAACAAACTATAACGTCGGCTGTAACATCGATTGTTACTCTAAGTGTTACGGTAACCGAAACCAAAACAGAACTGGACACAGAAACACTTATTGTTACATCTACAAGTGATGTTTCAAGTACTATTACTGTTGCTAGCACAGTCACTGAAACTGAAACTGAAACCTTTACTGAAACTAAAACGAACACAGAGATACAAACAGTTATATCAACCAGCGATGTAACCAGTTTCATCACTATGGATGTAACAGAAGTCGACACAGAGACTGAAATAATAACGGTAACTGAAACGGCTGTTGCGACAACTACTGCTACAGATACAGTAACGGAAACTACTGAAACAGTCAGCACTTCTATCTCCATCGTTCCTTTCACAAGTACGGTTACCTCATTGGTTACCTCAGTCACGGGAGTCACTACTACTGGCACTGTTATCAGAACTAACAACATCACTGAAACAGATCATATCACTCAAACTTCAGATGTTTTAACAACCATCACAAGCAACGTAATTCAAACATTTACTACCGAAGTTATTGATTATGAAACCGTAGTAACAAGTACTACCGAGATTTTTGAAGTCACATCAACTACAGTTTTTACAACAGTAGTTAGCTCAACACAAACAACTCTAACCACATCAAGAATTATTATTATATCAACATCTGAATACGAGACAACTGCCACTATAACGCAAACTACGAATATCACACAAATTGAAACTTCACTCGTTCCTCTCACACAAACAGTATTAGTGACCAGTGTAGTACCGACAACCACTACTTACCTTCATTCCGAAAATATTTTGACCACTCAAGTTTTCAATGTGACAAGTACATACGTGACGACGGATGTAATTGATGTTACAAACACATATGTGACGACTGCTGTTGTGGATGTCACAAGTACGTATATGACAACTGATAGCGTTGATATTACAAATACGTACCTAACAACTGAGGTTATTGATGTTACAAGTACATATGTGACGACGGATGTTGTTAATGTCACAAATACGTATGTAACTACTGATGTCATTGATGTGACAAGTACATATGTAACAACAGATAATGTGACAAGTACATATGTGACGAACAATAGTATCGATACCACAAACACATATATCATAACCGAGGTTGTTGATGTTACGAGTACATATGTAACAACTGATATCGTAGATGTTACAAATACATATGTGACGACGGATGTTGTCAATGTCACAAGTACATATGTAACAATTGATATTGTAGATGTTACAAACACATATATGACGACTGCTGTTGTGGATGTCACAAGTACGTATATGACAACTGATAGCGTTGATATTACAAATACGTACCTAACAACTGAGGTTATTGATGTTACAAGTACATATGTAACAACTGATATTGTAGATGTCACAAGTACATATGTAACTACTGATATCGTAGATGTTACAAGTGCATATGTGACGACGGATGTTGTTAATGTCACAAGTACATATGTAACAACAGATAATGTGACAAATACATATGTGACGACCAATAGTATTGATGCCACAAATACCCATACCATAACTGAGGTTGTTGATGTTACAAATACATATGTGATTATACAGTCACTTACAACCATCATTCCAATAACGGAAACATCAGCTACAACGGTTACCTTTACAGATGAATCATTAATGGTACAAACAATTACCATGACCATTCCAGTCACTACTGAAACTACAAGCACTCATACTACAGAAGTCACATCAATCACAGTTATTCCGGTCACCACTGGACAAACGGAGAAATATAATGAAACCGCAACATTAACAACTATTATTACTGTCATATCTACAGATGAGTCCCTTTTTGTAAAAACTTCTACAATGACAGTTCCAGTAACTACATCCATAATCACTATGGAAATCAATACTATTAATTCAACTCACATTGTGCCAACAACAGCAATTGATACATCTACGGTGATAGTTCCAGTTACGACATCGCTAACAGTATCTGAAACAAATATGCTGAATTCAACTACTGTTATATCGAGAACAGCTCTTATTGAATCTACTATCCCAAGAACAATCTTAGTCACCAAGATCAATAGTTTAACTGAAACTAAAACCACAACGGAAACAAATATTCTAAAAAGTGTTGTTCCTTCTATATCAATAAGTGAAAGCATTGGTTCAAAAACCATTACATTAATTACTGTAGAAACATCACATACAAACATAATAGCGGTATCAAATTCATCCAAGAGTTTAATAACTGACACATCTATTACCAGGTCAGCTTCGGTACTCACAAGCTCTGCAATTCCAGATAGTAGTTCTGTCAATACATTTCCAAGTCTAACTTACAGCTCGCAAACAATGGTATCAACTGCATGGCATGCCACTTCCACCGCCATTACTTCCGCAGATAATTCGAGAAATATCATCGATAGTGAAGAAACTGCATCAATTATCACATCTGCAAATATTATCGCTGATAGTATTAAATCGATACCTACCGCCGAATATCCAAGAACTGCAGAAAGTGTCACAAGCACTACCGGTGTTCTGGTTGTCGAAAGTGCTACACGTTCGTCTCTTGCATCTACCAGTACTTCCCCTGTAATCGTAGAACAAACAGGTGCAAGTAACAAATTCCATATTCCTAGGGTAAAATACATCTGTATTTTACTATCATTTGGATTTTTTATTTAAGAATCTATAAAAACAAGTCATACATAGCATTGTATATTAGTACAAAACAATAATAAGAAGAAATATCTAATCTTTACCTTTCTGAAAAAAAAATTACTAATTATTTTCTAATTATTTTATGTATAATTATTTATAATCATATATGTTATTTATACATGCTGAATAATATTAAAGTAAGCTATTATGAAAAAAAATCATGCTAAATCATCAAGAATTTTTTTGATATCCCAAATTCTATTTGACATAGTGTCTATATCACCATTTACTTTTCTAATATAGTCGTTCGATAATTCGACACCAATACTATATTTAATAACTCTTTGAAGAGATTTAATTTCGAAATACTTATTCCCATTATCATAATCAAAAAATTTACCATCTCTTACAACATGAGCTTCATCTAAAAATTTGAACAATGATAGTCTTAAGTTTTCCTCACTTGAAATATCTAATTTTGGTAATTTTAATTGAAATGGTCTTGAAATCAGTAGAACTTTATGTGTATTTTTTGAGTGATATCTAAATTCGAAAATACCAAACTCATAGTATAATAAAGCTGCGTCATATTCGATTTTACCGCTAATATAATCTTCGTTGTGTTCAGTCATATGATTTTTTGCATATGCCCAGTGACCAAATGAAGGGACTTTTGTAAATTCACGATTACCTCTTGTACTCATGACGTTATATAAACCAATCCAGTCCTCATCATTATATAAATTAGTTGGTATTTTCCAGTTAATGATAACAGGATTTGGTAAAACTGAAATTGCGCCTTCTTCATTAGTTAATTTGATTTCAAATTCACAATTTGGTGTTAAACGTGATGTGACATTGTTAATTGCATTTTCGATAATGTTTTCCCAATCCTTAACATTATTGTTACGTTTCTCAAAATTGTCAATTGTTGTTGTTGCTGGGTTATTGTTTAGAATTGATCTCATAATAATATGTTCAATATTATCAACAATTTCTGAAACTCTTTTCAATGGTTTTAAAGATAGTAATGTTTTACCAACACCACTAATTCTTTGTTCATTACCGTACAATTTTTCCATATGTGGAGTTTCAATAAATTTAACTAAAATGAAATTTAGAACAGTCCATAAACATGCTAATATAACGTTATCCTTTGCGAAATTAGTCATTAAAACCGAACCCCAAATACCAGCGATACCTAAGATAGCTTCTGGATTATTTAAATATCTGTAGATACCTTCTGAAGTTAATTTTCTTGTTGTAATATAATTAGTTAAGAAGAAATCACCATAAAACCAACCAAAATCTGAGATTGCGTATCTAATTTCTGAATCACACCACATTTGTAATGCACATAATAATATACCAAATATGAATTGTGTATGATTTTCTTCTTTGAATGGAATTTGTTTTACAATATTAATTGTTTGAAGGGCTAAAACTGTATATGAAATAGCCAATGAAAAATTATAAATGAATTGCCATTGTTGGAAAGAATATAATTGAGTATAACCATTTTTCATAAATAATTTTGTGAACCATTTTTCATTTGATTGTTTATAAAGGATAACTGAAATGATTGACCATGAAATTAATTTAATTGATAAAGTTGCGATGAAAAGTGTTAAATCTGATGGTTTATTAATAACGTACCATGTAATAATTGTTAAAATTGATGAAATTGTGAAATAATCCGAAATTCTAAATTTATTTAAATTATTGAACCAAAAACCAGAATTAATTAATGGTCTTGAATAATCGAAATTTTCTTTTGCAATTAAATCATCAATTGTATTATTTGTTGTAAATTCATCAGCTTGACCATAAGTTCTTTCAATATGTGGAGTTTCAACATATTTTAAGAATAAAAATTGTAAGAAATGTCCCATAATTGATACTAACAAGACTTCATAATCACCTGTAATTAATGAAAGACCATAATAACCGACATAACCGATTGAATACATTGGATGCGGTGAAATATTGAAAACACCATCGAATACCAATTCTGAATCCATTTTTAAAAAGAAAAAATCACCCCAATACCAAGCAAAATCTTTAACGACACGATGAGCATCTAATTTAACCCAAACGTTTAAAAGGATTAAAATTGTACCAAATAATGATTTCCAATTAATTAAATCCTTCCATTGATTTGGTAATGATAAGAAAACAAAAATAATATAAGTATCAAAATCTTGCATTAAAATTAAATCAACAAATTGACGAAAGATAAACCAAGTATTTAATTCCGTTGGATAATGATATAAACTATCATTTTTTTCTTTTGATTGTGATTTTGATTTAATTTCTAGTTGTAAAAATTTTGCTAATAATGAATTATTTTTTTTATCAAACAATTTATGTCTTTTAGCAAAATTTGTTAATGTTTCATAATGTGATTGATAATGCAATATAATACCTATACCTAAATTATAAGATAATCTCCAGAAAACGTATTGTATTAAATAAAACCATCTTGTAAAATTAGTACCAAAAATTTGTACAGATTTATAAGCGATATAAAAATTTAATAAAAGTACCATTGTAATACATAGTTCGAGAAATGATTTTTTAATTGTTGGATCGAATAACGAACGAACCATATCGTGAGTCTCCGGTATAGTGAAAGTTACACCCGAAGAACGTGTCTTTGCAGAGGAATTCCCCATATCTTTCAGATCCTTCTGTATAGTAGTATTACTTGTATTAGTTAGTGTTTTTATTATAACTGAATCTGTCATAGTAATAGTTTAATTACTAAAAAAATTATTATATATTATAAAAAATTAAAATTCACCTAGGTTGAGCTAGAATTGCGAATAAAAAAAAAAAAGTTGAATTATTTTAAAAATGAAAAGCACAAATACTTATATATGACCCTGACTGTAATAACAACTCACTATTACTATTTATTAATTATAAATATCAAAATATCTATAATATTCACATGACACAAGGGCAAAAGATACAAAAGACAACGCGATTCAATTCACAAGTATTCATGTGAATTCTGACCACTTTATATATCCATAATAAAAAATGGCTTCTTGCGGTAACATGAAACTGCCAATACAATCAACATGTTAAATCCAACCAAACAAACTGTGTCCCAGTCAGCAGATTACAATACAATACCTTCTTTGTAACACACACAATTCACGCTGTGGGAACCGAACCCACCTTACTAATTGGCCGTCCCGTCACTTGCGACGACCGGCAAACCACTTATTACTCATGTTTTTAGGGGACGCGGCGATTGCCGTCCGACCCGAGCGTGCCGTTTTGCCGTGCGGAATAGAAAGAATCTTTAAATTTTTGTGTGTGTGTGTATGTGTTACCCGATGTGTGGTCACGTGGTTTTTAGGACAGCAGTTTGCAGTTACCATAGGTATTCTCTTCTTAGGTTGTCGACCATTGTGCGCTGGTTGGCCGGGAGTTGTCCCAGTTGTGCGTCTGTCAATGCCAGCACCTGCTTGATCATTTCTCTCTGGTTGTCTGGGGCTGCTTGTAGTTTGATCATGTTTATCTGCGGCTGCGATGGTGGGACCACTACTGGTGGTTGCGGTGCCGGTTGTACAACATGAACCGGTGCTGGTGCTGGTGCTAATGTGTTCATGCCTGTAGGGTTCATATTCATATTCATTCCCATACCCATACCCATACCCATACCCATCGCAGCAGGTGGCATGTTGTTGAAATTTTGTTGTTGCGCAGGTTGTAGAGGTTGCTGTGATGATGCATTGTCATTGTACCCGCCTTGTTTCATGACCTCTGTAACAACACCATAATCAATAAAACCCATCTCTAATAATGCTTGGGATACAACAATTGTAATGTCTTTATTTGCATTTAAAAATTTCTCAATTTGGGATTTCTTTGTAGTTGGCTGATTTGCCAATATTTTTAAATTAGATATCATTTCAATTAATTGTAATGGTGCAATTTTACTCAAATTTTTCGATATTTCATCATCAGGAATTAATGTATTCGTTTTCAATGCTGGTAAATGTTTAGTAGCTTTACTTAAGATATCAGGAAATGTAACAGTAGTATCAGATATTGATCCGCCGTTAGAAGTGGACATATCAGTCGAACCACTAATATTATTACTAGTACTAGAATTAATAGGCCTTCTAGGTATAGGTATAGCTGTCACCATTTGAAATGGTAACTCTAAATTAAACGTCCATGGAAATGAATCTCTATTCAATTCAATCTCTATCTTTTCATCATTCACCGATTTATCATTCAATCTTTCTTTATAATCACTTGGAATTACTTTCTCAATTGTACAGGGAAAATTCTCAATATTATCTAATAAATCATATGCATCATTACAATCTCTACTACTCATATAATCATATGTAACACTTGTCAATTTACCTGTTCTGGGATCGTTCTTTGGTATAATCTCAACAATACGACCAGAGCCCGCAATTACTGAAGATAATATATCCTGATTCCAATCAGGCGGTAAATTTGTTACTTGAATTGATGTTGACAAGTTTTCTGGTGTCAAAATATGACGACTCTTACGCCTTCTAGGGTCTACAGACATCGTAATTTTTTTCTGTTTGTTTTTACAAATCTATATTCTCTACACAATGAAAACCGTTATAGATATCTATTCAAGTCAATTTGTTATCTTGTATCCAACTATTTACTACCAAACTATTCTTTTTTGGGTCTATTTTACGGATGATATCTATCAATTTTCAATTTTTTTACTGAAAATGTTTATGGTACGCCTCGTGTAACATTATATAATACTACGTTTTTATTTTATTCGAATCTTCTAAATATTATTTATATACAATACAATATACAGATGATATATGGTCTGTTATTTTTATGATTTATTTTCGTATTTAAGCTAAATAACTTAGTAAATCCATCTTAGTAACAATTTGGACTGGTTTCAAGCCATCGGTAATAATAGCAGATGAATTTCTTTCGAAGAATTTGTTTAAATCGTCCAATGTAGAATTGGTAGTAAATTTAACAAATTTCTTCTTACCAGTCTTGTTATCATTATAGGATGATACTTCATCGAAATTGTTCAATTTCTGGAAATCAAGGTAAGTACCACTGATGGAATCTTCTTTAGTAACGGCACCAGTTGAGATTTTCTTTAATAATTGAGATAAAGTAACTAAACCACTTAGATGACCACTTTGAGATAAAACAGGTAATTGATCAAATGCATTGTCTTTTAAGATATTAATAACATCAACAACCTTAGCGTCATCCTTAACAGAAACGACCGGTTTTAGGTTTAGATCTGTAACAGTAGCACCTTTAAAGATATCGGTAGCAGTTGTGTTGGTGGTCTTCTTAGAGTGGTTAAAGTTGGCTAAAACTTTGTCATCCCATAAGTTGTTTTTCTTTAACCATTCATTATCAGCAAATTTAGTTAAGTAAGATCTGATAGAATCTGGGAAAATGGCAACAACAACATCATTTTCAGTTAATTTTGGGTGATCTTCACAGTATCTAATTAAAGCATCGAAAGCACTACCAGAAGAACCACCAACTAAGACACCTTCGTTGGATATCAATTCACGAGCGTAAATGAAAGATGGTTTATCTTCAGTTTTATACCAAACATCGATTAAATCTCTGTTTAAAACATTTGGAATAAAATCGTAACCGATACCTTCGACTTTATATTCACCAATATCGGTTTCATTTAAGTTTTCTGGTTGAGCCAAGATAGAACCAACTGGATCAGCACCAACTATTTTAATATTTGGATCTTGTTCTTTAATAAATTTAGCAATACCTGTGATAGTACCACCAGTACCTGCACCGGCAACAACAGCATTTAATTTATTGAATAAACCTAAATCTTGTAATTGACCTTTAATTTCTTTACCGGTACCTTGGTAATGAGCATCTGGATTCATTGGGTTATTGTATTGATCTAAGATAATAGCACCTGGAATTTCCTTTTCTAATTTCTTAGCGACACCAATATGAGATTCTGGAGAATCCCAAGCAGCGGCAGTTGGTGTTCTAATAATTTCAGCACCTAAAGCCTTTAAGACAGAAACTTTTTCATTCGACATTTTTTCTGGTAATGTAATAATTGTTCTGTAACCTTTAACAGCACCGATTAAAGCTAAACCAATACCAGTGTTACCTGAAGTTGGCTCTATTAAAGTTGATCTTTCTGGAGAAATGATACCCCTTTCTTCAGCATCTTCGATCATAAACTTTGCAATACGATCTTTGATAGAACCACCTGGATTGTATAGTTCTAATTTGGCGAAAACTCTTGGTCTAACACCTAAAGCCTTTGGCAGTTTCTTTAATTCGATTAATGGAGTGTTACCGACTAAGTCGATAACGGCGTGTCTGTTATCGTAGGACATTGTTGCTGGGATCTTATAAATTTATGTCTATCTATATGAATCTAACGAATAAATAGAAAATTTTCTTCTAAACAAAAAACAAGTTTTAAAAAACCTAAAGATATCAATAGTGTTGAAAAACAACAACAACAACCGTTCTATATATATAGAAAGTGAACCGATCAGTAGTTGTGAAAGTTATTGTTTAACCGTTACAATAAGAAAGATTGTTAGGTAAGGAACGATCATCGCACATTTCCTGTTGTGAAAATTTTTGCCGCATTGTGGTTTAAAAGGCGATAATTTGCCATCGTTATCTAATTGCAGATATTGCTTTGGTGTTGATGTTGATGTTGATATTGATGATGTGACATCTTAAGATATGTGGTTGTATATTTTTTGGATCTGTACACTGTATATTTTTTGGACCCTTTGTACTGGGTGCTGGCTAGGGCTAGTGTATGTTTCTTGGTTTGCAATGAGTGGATGAGAGTCACTGGGGATAATTTGAAAAACTCATCAGATAGGTAACCATGGATATGTAGATCTTTGTAAAAGGTATATAACGAGATATGTCCGATGGAGGGGAAAGGTTCAGTATCTTTGTTCTCTTTGTGTTATTTTTTTTTCAAATATAGTAAATGAGAAAGGGGAAAATATAACAATATCGTTGAAAAATGTGTACTATTTCTACAATTAAGATCTGACAGGTAACACGAACAGAGCAACTAGCCATGAAAGTATCAGTGAAGGCAGAACCAACGACAGAAACACATACTCAGTTCCTAATCAATGATACTCCATTAAAGGCAGATCATATAATTCAGGAAAGTAGCAAAGGCAAAGTTACAAATAGCCGCTCAAGTCAAAATCAATCAAACAACAACACCGGTAAGACAGTAATACAGTCACTAAAGGAGAAAAATAACATTACTATACTGAAAAATTTCTTACTCAATCCAAATTCAGCCAATCGAGAAATTGGCACTCCTGATAAAAATAACAAAATTCATATTAAAAGAGAGAAAGATGGCGAATTGGAGGCAAATATCAATGACACCAACGACACACAAAGTGTTGCCAAATATGATAGTTCACCACTTGCTAAGAAACCCAAAAAAGAGGTCGTCAAATCAAAAAAGACAAAGGATCCTAGTTTAATTGAACGAGAGAAACTACCTGATACTACTATCATATCTCCGAAGAATCCGAAACCTTTAGATCAGTTGAAAACTTTATTATTTAATGTCAATCAAGGTTGTGAAGTCGGCAAGTTCGGCAATGTAAGTGACCTAATGGATGAAGTTTTCGAAGGGCTCGAAGATTTGGAAGATTTAAAATTTTGTAAAGAACAAATAAATTCACCATTGGCGAGTTGGGTAAACTATGGAGAAAGCTTGAATAAGAAACATCTTGAATTAATCAAAGAACTTATTAAATTGAGAATTGAACTGAGTTATAAATTCAAGATAATAATCGCATTGATAAATAAATGCTCAGATTCCCTAACGGAAAACGAGAAATCACTTGATGATAAATTGAGTAAAATAAAAGTTATTGGGCATGACATACTAAATTTGCTATAAAAATAATTAATATAGGGAGCCGTTAGCTATAAAAATAACTAATCTTTTTTTATAATAATAATATATTTATATGTATTTTTTATTGTTGCATTGAAAATTATTATGTAGTTTATAATTTACATAACTTGAAGGTGAATAAAAATTAATCGTTAATTAAGTTGATTAATTTAAGCTCTCTTCTTGAAACGTCTGTCTCTTTGAGCGGAAACAGAAATGATAGATAATGGTAATTTCATACCTAAAGATTTAACTAAGTCAGCAGTTTGCTTGTCAACGTTTAAGACACCCTTAAAGTGAGATAAGTCTAAAGCAGAAACATCTGGAACAAATTGATCCTTTCTTTCTCTTTCTTCTTCTTGTAATTTGAAAGAGATACCTCTAACTGGACCCTTTTGAATTCTCTTCATTAAGTGAGTGGTGTAACCAGCAATCTTGTTTCTCAATCTTTTAGATTGGATGGTAGCGATTTCATCACATAATCTCTTGTTATTTTGGAAATCTAAAGTTAACTTTGGATAATAACGTTCAATTAAAGCTTTGGAAGCACGCTTAACGGTCTTTGTTCTAACTCTACCCTGTAAAAAATATGAATTATAATTAAAACTTATGAATGCATGAATAATAGCATTAATATAGTTTTTAAATAACACATTTTGTTAGTAAAAAAATTTAATTGTTGTATATTATCAATATCAAAAAGTTTTAACAGATCTCTTGCGTCAGTGTGACTAACGGATACTACAGGAATTTATATCATAAAAAAAACATGATGGATTACTTCAATATATTAGTGTCTCATAACTAGGACTGTTCATTCATTCATTCGTTATGGCTCTCATATGATATATATCTGGATACTCTTTCATAACAGTTAAGTGCATTAGTTAACATACCATTTTTGTATTATTTTGTTTCGATTTACTTCAGAAGCAAGATATAACTTAACAATAAAATCAGAAGATATTTCAAAGAATACCTTGTTCTATACCTACTTCATCAATATTCCAAACACTATACTATTTACTCAACACTACACTATGGGATACCCAACGTACTCGCTGACACTGTAACAATTGCCCATGGCATATCCATCCATCCCATACAGATTCACTATGATAATCTGGTGAAATTTCACAACTCCATGCGTTGATTGTGCATCAGCGTACAGAAATTAGAAATATAAAAATATAAAAACCGTCCGAAAATATTTTTCCATTTAAAATCAAGATGTACGGATGGTGCGGATGCACGGATGGATAATGGTCACAAATATATCACGTGCCTTTCAAATGTTTTTTTTTTACATGACGAGAAATTAAAATCAAAGGTGGATGGATGGATAATGAAAACACAAAAAATACACATCTATACACACAGAAAAAGAGTCAGTTTGGCAGTGGTGTCGTTTGACGTAATTTTATATCAGAGAGATCATTTGCGCAGACAACAATCTGTATATTCGGTTTGTATTGATAATGTCTAACAAGTTCCATTGTGATGTGTGTTCTGCAGACTGTACCAATAGAGTACGAATCTCATGTGCGGTTTGTGCAGAATATGATTTATGTGTACCTTGTTTTTCACAAGGTTTATATAATGGTAACCATCGTCCTTTCCATGATTATAAAATCATCGAGACCAATTCATATCCGATTTTAGACGAGGAGTGGGGTGCTGATGAAGAATTATCCTTAATTAAAGGTGCGCAAGCATTAGGTTTAGGTAATTGGCAAGATATTGCAGAACATATAGGTAGTAGAACAAAAGAGGAAGTGGCAGAACATTATCAAAAATATTATTTGGACAGTTCTTATTATCCAATACCAGATATTACAAAAGATATTCATGTTCCACAAGATAAGTTTATAGATGATAGAAAGAAACGTATGGAAGCATTTCGAGATAAACCATTAGAACCTCCTAGAAAACCTATGGCATCTGTACCAAGTTGTCATGAAGTTCAAGGGTTTATGCCAGGTAGATTGGAATTCGAAACAGAATTCGAAAATGAAGCAGAAGGTCCTGTAAAAGATATGGTTTTCGAACCGGATGATCAACCATTGGATATCGAATTAAAATTTGCGATTCTGGATGTTTATAATTCCAGATTAACAACAAGAACAGAAAAGAAAAGACTACTATTTGAAAATAATTTAATGGAATACAGAAAACTACAAGGTATAGATAAACGAAGAAGCAAAGAAACAAAAGAATTGTATAACAAAATTAAACCATTGGCTACTTTGATGACAGCGCAAGATTTTAAAGAATTTAGTAGGGATTATTTAGAAGAATTACGTGTCAGATCAAGAATACATCAATTACAAGAATGGAGAAGTAACGGAATAATAACTTTAGAGGCAGGCCTTAAATATGAAAGAGATAAACAAGCAAGAATTGCTACACTTGAGAAAATTGGGAATGGTGGTATCAATGGTTCATCTGGAAGTCCAATCAGTACAAGGCATGGTAGATCGACACCTGTTCATACTTCAAATAATACTCAAAATCATAATGACAATTCTTCCAATAGAAAGAAAACCTTAACTATTGGTGATATACAACATGGTTCTGACTTTGGATTACTTTCTCCTGACGAGCAACAGTTATGTTTTCAGTTAAAGATACTACCAAAACCATACCTTGCAATCAAGGAGGTTTTATTCAGAGAATTATTAAGAACAGGGGGGAATTTGAAGAAAAAAAGCTGCAGAGAATTACTTGATATTGATCCTATTAAAGGAAATAAGATCTATGATTTCTTTCAAACTCAAAATTGGATGTAATCTTCAATTTTTAAAATTGTAAAAATATAACGAACTTTTATGCATACGCTAATTATAAACTTCAGAATAATTATCAAATTATTATTATTTACTATTTATTAACATCATAAATAGATAGGTATATAGTTAGTTAATCAATTTATCAAATTCATGATTTAAAAATATAACCCAAAATGTTCCATGCTGAATGCCTTGTCACCTCTATAATCTGCTGTAGATCATTTCTAATATCTTATATCTTGGATCTTTATCCATGTCCATTGAGTCTAAGAAAGTTTCCTTAATATGTTCTTTATATTCAGCTTGAACAGGTTTCATTATTTTTTCATCCAGTTTATTCTTATAGGTTAAATATTTCTTAACAGAAAGTTGTAATTCATCAACATTTAGATCTTGACTTGTCATATATCTAATATTTAATAAAATATCAAAATATACCAATCTAGAATATAGTTCAGGACAATCTGTTTCCAAGATAATATCAAAATGGTCATTTTTCCAGAATTGAACCAAATGATTGACTAAATATGCTCTATCCAAATCTTGAAATTGATCAAATAGGGAGATATATTGCATTGATTTATCAAATAAGAAGGCAACAGCATCTTGTTTTATCTGTTTTTCAAATTTTGCATCTGTATCAATATAATAACCTTTATGTTTATTGATATATTGTTTACCTAATGTTTCAATAGATATATCGAAAATCGTTAATGCAATATCACCACGCAAAGCTGGATTTGTTTCAGTGTTACCTAACATATTCATGTCAGCTTCCGGTAATTCATTTAATTTATCTTTCATAATATCACCGGTACTTGGAAGCTTAACACTATCTTCATCATCCTTCTTATCATTCTGATCATTTAGCATATCTAATTCTTGTTCTCTTTCATTAATCAAACCCATAACTTTTCTACGATTTAATAATTTAGTAATGAAATTCAATTCGAATTTAACATATTCATACCAAAGCTTTGCTGAGTCTGGATTAAATCTTAAACCATTTTGGAAAAGAGTTCTACAACTTTTGAAATTTGCATGAACTTCATATTCATATTTAGCACAACTTATCCAAATATCTACATTGGTTGGATGTAGTTTTAATAATTGATTATAAACAGCATGTATCTTCTTGTAAGATGTATCAGAACCTCTTGTCTTCAAGTAATTTAAATACATTGCCCACAATTTTAAATCTTGAGGGAATTTATTAGTACCTCTTTGATATATGAACATAATTCTTTGTTGAATTGACCAATCTGATATACTATTAGTTTTGCTTGTTTGTAGAATTCTTTTTACACGTTTTTTACGCAATTTTTCAACATTGTTTTCATAATCAATATATTTCATATAATCATTTGTACTTGAACCTCTTGAGTTTAAACGATGTTCAAAATCTGTTCTTTTCTTCATAATCTTGGAAATTTCATTTTTGGTGAATAAATTCTTGTCTACTAAATCGTCTAATTCCGGAATGCATTGTTCCAAATAGTATCGGGTCTTTGAAGACATTTTGGTCTTGTATAGTCGTTATAATATTCTATTCCTTGGTTATGTTGTTTTTGTCAGAACTATTTTTGAAAAAAATCGATGGGCTTCTCTTATTTCAAGTGTTTAAAATTTTCGCAAAATTTCAATTCGTACGAATATGGAAATCCGCGATGAGCTATAAGGAACAAAATAAGATATCAGAGATAACAAAGGATATTTTAAAATGTAGTTTGTTTACTGTTCAATCGTTATATGGATTGAATAAGAATTCCGTTATTTTCTTGAGTCTATAAATGATATTTTTTCAATTACAATTTGAAAATGGTGATATGCTACAAGCTGGTGACTGGCAACCAGTCTCATATCTCCCAAGAGCAGAATATGTTACATCTAATAAATAGCAAATTTGCAAAACTTGCAGCGTACGGCACAGAATGCAGAACCCGAATCATAATGCATACTAATCAGTAGAAACCTCTTAATCTTGACTAATTTGGTAACATGCAAATATCGAACTTTATCGCGTCCCCAATACTGTACAACTCAAAATTCAACCTTTGCATAAATATACTTCTTTTGATTGAACAATAAGTTATCAAATCTTAATAGTTAAATATTGGACAAATAAAACCCATACACTCAGACAAAATAATTCACAAAATATTAAAATTTCACTTTGCGATTTTTTTTTTTTTGGAAATTGTTTCTCGCCGAATTACCATTCCCTTCTAGGTGGTCCGCCTAGCGTTCTCCCTGCCGGCCAGAGATTTGTCCTCCCAGCGAAACTCATCGGGCAAGATTTGCAATGGGACTGACTGAAACTAATAGTGGGCTTGTGCGCTGGCTGCAGTCTACTTGTCTCCTCCTAGGAGGGAGTTAGTTCTACCTGTACAGGGAAATTATGCTGCAATGGTGTCTCAAATCCAATCCACATAGTGTAAGTGTATTAGTGAATGTAAAACTAAGATAAAAGTGCTAGTTGATATTAAGAATTTATTTGTTATTGGATCTTATTAGAGAGATCGAGGAAATATATCAACAAACAGAGAAGAAATGTCTTTAGTAGTCCAAGAACAAGGTTCATTCCAACACATTTTACGGTATGTTTAAGATCAACGAGATTAGAGTTATGATAAACAACAAGGATGATTATTAGTATTAGAGGAGATTAAAGCCAGAAACCATATGAATTCCAATAACACTGAGTAAAAACCAAATGGATAGTCGATAAGAAATTTGTGAAACAAATGTATTCAGTCTAGTGTATTATACCACACTATATATGTAGTATAAATGAAAAAGAGAGTTAAAACTACTGGAAGAAAACAAGAATAAAGTGAATAAGGACGTCAATATATCCTCGAGGGCTCCTATTAACAGAGAAAGAAGAAAATATTATTTTATATGACATGTTTAATGAAAACGGCTATGAAATATTTTAAACTTAACTGAATAATACTGTTTATCATACTCGTTCATTGAATAATAATGATACGATTTTTATTAAATTGAAATATTTTTACTAACAATTAAATTTATTATTTTTATAGTTTGTTAAACACTAACGTTGACGGTAACATCAAAATCGTTTATGCCTTAACCACCATTAAGGGTGTTGGTCGTCGTTACTCCAACTTAGTCTGTAAGAAGGCCGATGTCGAATTAAACAAGAGAGCTGGTGAATTAACCCAAGAAGAATTAGAAAGAATTGTTCAAATCATGCAAAACCCAACTCAATATAAGATTCCAGCTTGGTTCTTAAACCGTCAAAGAGATATTGCTGACGGTAAAGACTACCACACTTTAGCTAATCAAGTCGAATCTAAATTAAGAGATGATTTAGAAAGATTAAAGAAGATCAGAGCTCACCGTGGTGTCAGACATTTCTGGGGTTTACGTGTTAGAGGTCAACATACCAAGACCACTGGTAGAAGAAGATCTTAAACTTAAAAGTAGATTGAAACGTTTTAACTTATTCATCTATTTTTTCTTCTAGTTTATTACAAGTTTTACATATTTTATTATTTTATAAATAAATATATATTAATCTTAATATAATTCCACATCTTCATCTTATAAAAACATAAATTGTTTTTTTAACTCTTTTTCCAAAAAACAGCAGTGTTAAGATATAATCCCACTATTCCATATGTGCAACGTCAATCAACACTCAATGTGACTGATTTATTAATATACTTATATATTTCATTTGTTTTTACCTAGTATTTTCGTAATATTTAACATTTTCAGGGCATCATCTGCTGTAAGTCTATTTTTTCGGTATTTTGTTCAGGAAAAGCCAGTCTATTTATTTATCGAAGCATATGGAGAAAGGGGTTGATTATTTAAGAAGAACAAATTATATGAAACTCAAGAAGCGAACTTAAAACTGATATTAGCTGCATTAACTACAGAAGGTTACTACAATAAGAAGGGAATCATTAGTGTTATTTTAATGGTATTATAGAATTGTTCCCGAAACTTTAAAACAATGATACTAAGACCCGATACTACAAACAAGCGAAACATTCATCAAAGTCATAAGGGCCGAAAGTTTTTTATTTTTGCATCTCTTTTCTGTTCCTCATTACTTTTATATATATATTCATCATATTACAATATCACTGCATCATTGAATGAAACTCACTTGAAATTTCCCGCAAATTATAAGAGTTTGATTGATTTGGGTCTGACTCCGAAAGACTCTATCCTAATAAATGACCTTAAAAAAGGTAAAAGTAGAAAATTACATGGAAGATTTTTACATATAACAGACATTCATCCCGATAGGTTTTATAAAGAACATGCATTAATCGAAGACCTCTGCCACGTTAAAGATTCGTCATTTGACGATATATCGGGAAATGACATATCTACAAATAAAAATATAGCTCCTAGATTTGGGAAAGCAATGTCAGGATGCGATGCCTCTCTAGATTTAATGGAATATACTTTCAAGTGGATTAATGAAACTCTGCGGGATAAAATTGACTTCGTTATTTGGACTGGTGATAATATAAGGCATGATAACGATAGAGATGTTCCAAGAACAGAATCTCAAATTTTTGAAATGAATGAAATTGTAAGTAGAAAATTTCAGGATTTATTCCGTAATAGAGAAAGTGAGAATCCAAGAGATTTTGACGTAGAAGTCGTTCCAAGTTTGGGTAATAATGACGTATTTCCTCATAATATGTTTTCTTTGGGACCAACTTTACAAACGAGGGAAATGTTTAAAATATGGAATGTTTTTATTCCACAAGAACAACAAAGATTCTTTGATAGAGGTGTTACATTTTTAAAGGAAGTAATCCCTGGTAAATTGGCAGTTCTATCGATCAATACTTTGTATTTATATAAAGCTAACCCATTAGTGGATAATTGTAATTCTAAAAAAGAACCAGGTTATCAATTATTATTATGGTTGGGTTATACATTAGAAGAATTGAGACAAAGAAATATGAAAGTTTGGCTTTCAGGTCATGTCCCTCCAATTGTAAAAAATTTTGATGACAGTTGTTATAATAAATTTACTCTCTGGACATATGAGTACAGAGACATTATTGTCGGCGGTGTATATGGCCATATGAACATGGACCACTTCATCCCAGTTGATGGTCAAAAAGCCAGGGAAGAAATTGATCAATTACAGGATGAGAGTTTTAACATATCCGACATAGACGAGGAGAAATTAGCAAATTCTGTTTATGAACATGCTGAAGCAGCTAGTGATGCTCATTTGATGGGTGCCAAACCAGTCGGTAAGGACTCATATATGAGAAAAGTAAAACAAGAATACTACGAAGTAATTGAAAAGGAATTAAACGAAGCTTCTGACTCTCAAGTAGAAGAAACCTCCTTAAACAATAATGAGTTCTCAATCAATAGCCAGAAAGGTAAGAAGGGTAAAAAAAAGAAGGGTAAGAAAAAGAAGCTAAACAAAGATGAAATTTATGAAAAATACTCAATTGTTAATATTGCGGGATCGGTAATTCCCACATTCAATCCATCTTTCAGAATTTGGGAATATAATACCACTGGTATTGAGGACGATTTTATAGCACAAGATTATAGACCTTGGAACATATTTTTTGAAGAACTGGAAATAAAAATCAATGATGAATTATCAGAAGAAAATGAAAACACCATAGACACATTGAATGATAAAATAGATAGTAAAAAAAAGACGGACAGAACTATCCCAAACAAAAAACCTAAGAAGTATCCATTAGGCCCTGCACATGTAAAACAGTTGTTTTCTCCGACAAAATTTGTACAATTTTATGCAGATTTAAAGCAAATCGATGAGCAATATCTTAACTTAATTGATGATGGTATGGATAGAGAGGAAGCAGCACGTAAAACATTCAAATATAAGGTTGAATATACTTCTGAAGATAAACCATACTCTACTAAATCATTACTAGTCAAAGATTATGTAAATCTAGCTGCAAACCTATGTGAAAATAAAGAGGGCTGGAATGATTTTCTCGGCAATGCATTCATATCATCTGGTTATAAAGATGATGACTAAAATGGTTAAAGGTTCATTTTTAAGTATAACGATAGGAATATTTTATTGTATAATTCTATATAATCCTTTTCTATATATAAGATAAAGGACATTTTGAATGGTCATAGAATCAATTGTGCTATTCTATTTATTAGCTTCGCTAAAATATTCCTTGGATTCGTTAACATGTGGTTTAACTGTTGGGGAACCTGGGGTCCAGTTTACATGGTAATTTTCAGTAGCATTTTTCATTTGTCCATAATCATACATATGCTCATGTAATTGCTCCTTCGAGACCATTGCTGTAACCCTAGGCAACGCTCGATGCCTTGCTTAGCGTAGTTCAAGGTGCGATGGATCTTACTAAGAAAGCAGCGAAGGCTGGTCACGTGGAAAGATAAAGAGGGCAGTCGGCGATGAGTAAGTTCGGTACTATGGACTTGTTCCAGCCGTATCTCACCATAACTTCTTGTCAAGGGATGTCAAGAAACTTCTAATGATTACTTTTTGCTTTATATAATACTGGTTATACACATTATTTAGTATTTGCGTTTATTGTTCTGTACAGGTACAATTTAATCCGATTTTCTATTCTTGGTTGGCGAAAATGAATTCTTTTAATTCTTTGTAAGCCTTTTCTAGATTGTCATTGACAATAGTTTTATCATGAGCACCGGTCTTTGCATATTCTAATTCAGCGGCAGCGGCAGCTAGTCTCTTGGATAAAGATTCTTCAGTTTCTGTACCTCTACCCTCTAATCTCTTTCTTAAATCTTCAACGGATGGTGGAGCAATGAATAAAAATCTAGCGTTCAAATCTGGCTTCGCCTTGACACTCTTAACACCTTGCATATCAATATCTAAGATACATGTTTTACCGGTTTCCATAACTTGTTTAACAGAATCAACAGTAGTACCATAGTAGTTACCAGAAAACTGAGCCCATTCAATGAATCTGTCATTGGAAATCATATCTTTGAAGCCATTGACAGTGACGAAGTTGTAATCAGTACCATTTTTTTCACCTTCTCTTGGTTGTCTGGTTGTAGAAGAAACACTGAAACCAAAGGAATCTGGGAATTCAGCAAATAGTTTCTTTAATAAAGTAGATTTACCAGTACCACTTGGACCAGAGATAACAATAGCAGCTGACATTATATATATGCGATAGAGGAGTGCAGCAGAGGCTACCAAACAGTAAATATATTTGCTTAGTTCCACATCAGACTCACTGTCTAAATTGTCTTTTTTCATGATTTTTCCAAATTTCAATTTTTCATGATTTTTCAAACTTTTCTCGATGACATAGAGGGTAACCACTACAGAAAATTACATTATTTGATCATATATGCCAAGAATTAAAGCATGCAATTGCAGGTATAGTCATATCGAAATAGCATCGTTCAGATGTATCACTCTGGTATAGATAGCGGCAACTTCTTTTTCTATTGATCTTGTTAAAAATTCATAGATTGAATCCTTCAACTATTACCGTATTCCCCTGCCTAACCTGATGATACTTCTCAAATGTTACCTATCATGAGCTGCACCTGGGCAATGGAAACATCTACACTGAGCTAAAACTAAATGACAAATACACTTGACGATTTTAATATTATTGAACTATTCATGTAACATTGTACATAAAATATACAGAATCACTAAACACGGTGAGGAAGGGCACCCCATAATTGTTCCTCAGGGTTAGAGATCAGGTTGATTAATTAACATTGACTAAAAAGAAAGGTTGAATAAAGAGAAGTGCTTGTCCATATAACTCAGATTTATATATCTAACCTCTTCTTGCTAAAACAATACATATCATGCTAACGAAATTGTTGCTTAGGTTGGCATTTTCTGCAATAACAAATGCAGTAGTATCTGTAACGTCAGATGATGGGGATGAGGATGAATTACTACCTATGCCAGATAATCCAGATAAGACAGTTCCATTGGTAGGAGATGCAGATGATGATATAAGTCCCGTGACCGAAGAGATGTTTTCTTCTTGGGCTTTATTTATTATGCTTTCACTTCTTATCTTTGCATTATGGTCAAGTTATTATTTGGCCCAGAAACGTATTAGAGCAGTTCATGAAACTGTTTTATCAATTTTTTATGGTATGGTGGTCGGTTTAATTTTAAGGATGACACCAGGTCATTATATTCAAAGTTCTGTGACATTCAATTCATCATATTTCTTCAATATTTTACTGCCTCCGATTATCTTAAATTCAGGTTACGAATTAAACCAGATAAATTTCTTTAATAATATGGTATCTATCTTAATATTTGCCATTCCCGGGACATTTATATCAGCATGTGTCTTAGGTTTGATATTATACATATGGACTGCATTAGGTTTGGAGAGTGTTAATATTTCATTTATAGATGCTATGTCCGTTGGGGCAACTCTATCAGCAACAGATCCAGTGACAATTTTATCAATTTTTAATGCTTATAAAGTAGATCCAAAATTATATACGATCATTTTTGGTGAATCATTATTAAATGATGCCATCTCCATTGTTATGTTTGAAACTTGTCAAAAATTTCGTGGTCAGCCAGCAACTGTTAGTTCCATCTTCGAAGGTGTAGGTTTATTCATGATGACATTTTCTGTATCTTTGCTTATCGGTGTATTCATTGGTATTTTAGTTGCTTTATTATTAAAACATACTCATGTTAGAAGATTCCCACAAATTGAAAGTTGCATTATTTTATTAATTGCATATCAATCTTATTTTTTTTCTAATGGTTGTCATATGTCTGGTATTGTCTCTCTTTTATTCTGTGGTATTACCTTAAAGCATTATGCTTACTACAACATGTCAAGAAGAACTCAATTGACGATTAAGTACATCTTCCAATTACTGGCCAGATTATCAGAGAATTTCATCTTCATATATCTGGGTTTAGAATTATTCACTGAAGTTGAGTTGGTTTACAAACCATTATTAATCATTGTAACTGCTGTATCCATTTGTATCGCACGTTGGTGTGCGGTATTTCCATTATCTCGTTTCATTAACTGGATATATAGACTAAAAGCACAAAGATCATCCAATACAACATTTGGTGATAATATTGTTATTCCTGACGAAATTCCGTATAATTATCAAGTTATGACATTTTGGGCCGGTTTGCGTGGTGCCGTTGGTGTTGCATTAGCTCTTGGTATTCAAGGTGAATACAAATTTACTTTATTAGCAACTGTTTTAGTGGTGGTTGTACTTACAGTTATTGTTTTTGGTGGTACAACATCAGGTATGTTAGAAGTGCTAAATATTAAGACAGGTTGTGTCGATGAGAACGATGAAAATAGTGATGATGAATTTGACATAGAATCTATAAGACCGGTTAATGTTTATAGTAATGGATCAGGTCAAATTAGCTCCACATCAATGAGAAAACCATATTCTGATAATAATACAAGAGATTTCTCAACTGAAGACACTATGTTACAAAATGCAAGTCATTTTATTAATGAAACTAACAATACCATATCTTTAGAAACAAGCTCTGTTCCAGATTTCAGTAATGAGGCATCCCCCAATGATGAAAATAATGGTGGTTCAGAATTATCTCCTGACAGGAAAAACATCAAAGATTCTTTAGGAACTTTATTTAGATCAGATTCACAATGGTTTCAAAATTTTGACGATAATGTCTTAAAACCGGTTTTCCTAGACAATAGTCCTCAACCTGATAAAATGCCTGAATCACCGAGTCCCAACTTAAGTTCAAGACGAAAATAGTTACATATATACATTTTTCACTCTATTTGGAACCTTGGAACATATATTTTAAAAATTAATAATTACTATTATGAAGCCTTACTGTTTCCCTAATTATATCAATGGGAACTTGATATAACAAACTACTCACCTACTTTGCACTATCTTCATATATTATATATGCACACTTTTGCCCTTTATAGAGTATTTAATAATATTACAAGATTACCCTACTTCCCTTAGAAAATTTAAAATGAGATGGGCTTCCCGATTTATTATTACTAAAAATCTCATATCATATTGAAATGATAAAAATAACATATTCTGAAGTAACCAACCACAAATACCCTATAACTTGGATTTTCGCTTCAAATTTAATCATCTACCCTAACATTATATTTTTACTAATAATAAATATATTGTTTTTTATAGAATAAAATTAGATCAGTCTTTTATAGCGGGCTCTATTTTTGGCCTTGCACATCACTTAAAATTTCTACATCTCTAAAAATATTCTAAGATCCAACTAGGAGAATACACCATTTAAAAATAGATCATCCATGGTTCAACTTACAAGACTGGAAATATACCAAAAAGATGAAATTGTCAAAAATTTCGAACCGTTAATCAATCACTTAGTTAATTGTGACTCTGATCAATTTTTAGAAGAATTACAAAACATCCAGGAATGGGACAGGGCAAGAGATGACCTATTTGTCTGGATTCCTGTGTTAAATAAAATTGACGAGACACTATCATCAATTATTGATAAATATGGTTATAAAACTGCAGACATAAAAAAGAAAGCTGTTAAATTAGTCCAGATGGATGAAGCAGATATTACAACATGTATCATTATGACAGAGTTCACTTGCCGTTTGCTGTACAACACCGAAAATAGATTTATATTTTCTTCAATGGATGTTCTGAATAACTTACTAAATTGCCCAAACTTTGAAGTAAAGTTACGTGCTATGAAAGTCCTCGCCATCATGGGTGAGAGATATTTGATAGCTCGCGAAAGAATTGATTCAGTCAATGTTCTTAGTGATCATGATTTAAAGAAAAAAGCACTTAAGTTAGCATTAATGATTCCATCTTCAGCCTCAGACGAAAACGGAAATCATATCACATTAGTAGACCTCTATTCAGAGAAGAAGAAATACCCAGAGAAATGGTCAAGATTAAAATATACTTATTATACAACTGAAAAAAAGGCTCATGGAAAGGAAATTACAAGTTCTCAAACTTCTAACTCGTCATCTATGAAAAAATTTACTCTAAGTAATGCAGAGCTTAAGTCTAATTCTTTGCAACAGATATTTGAAAAAGGTATGAGTTGTTTACCTAGTGAACATTGGTACGACTTTTCTTTAAGGGCTACCGTTGCCAAGGCATTCAGTGATGATTCCGAGGAAAATAAAACGTTAAGAAACTTAATAATACGAACAAAATTCAACAGTGTTGCATATATTAATACTGTTTATGTTCCACCGCAAGTCAGTTCGAAGCTATTTGAAGTTGATCCATATACGTTTACAAGTTTGACAGATTTTATATCTTTTGCAGATCCCAAGATTTCAGCAAATTTAAGACTAGATTGTTTGTTTGCACTAGAATGTATCTCTTTAAAACATATTTGGTGCTCTGATATCATGAGAAATCTCGGAGGTAATTTGTCACATGGTGCATTATTTCAAATTCTACGCCAAATAGGTAAACTATTAAGGACCGAGGATGACGAGATAAGTGAAGAATATAACGTTAGATTTTTTTATCTAATATCCAATTTAGCTGACGTGAAAATGCTACATGACTCATTGCTTTCTGCTGGTTTGATTCCATGCTTATTAGATATAATATCAGTCAAACAATCCAAATATAGGAGAACGATTGCCTCCGCCACACATTTATTAGAAGTTTTTATTAATGATGCTGATTCCACCTCTGAATTTATTACAAACGATGGCTTTAATATATTAATCAATTCCGTGAACGATGAAGTTAATTTTGCACTTGACCATCCTGGGTATGGAAAACCTTCTAAATTTTCTTTAGAACAGTATTCCATTTCTTTTAGGCAACAGGCCTATATTCGTAGCTTACTCAAACTGGTATTGAAATTATTAAAAACTGATTCGGGGGACAGGATAAGAAACCTGATAGATTCTTCAATTTTGTCATCCTTTAAAAAGATCCTGGAAAACAGACCAACATTTAGTTATACACTAGTTGCATTTACGTTGGATATTATCCAAAGAGTCATCAATAGCGAACCAACCATATATCAAATACTTGTCGAGTCAGGTTTAATACCGTATATATTTGATAATTTCTCCGAATTTGTTGCACCATCTGCAGATTTACTTTTTTTGCTTCCAGATGTAGTTTCAGCTTTATGTTTAAATGTTGATGGTTTGAAACAAGTAAAAGAAAGAAATACCGTTAACTATCTGTTTGACATGATGACAGATGCTAGATTTGCTAGATTAATTGCATGGAAAGATGAAGCGACCGATTTTGGTACTTCGCTCGATGAATTAGCCAGACATTACCCAGATTTGAAGCCCCAAATATTAGATGCATTTTGTAAGATGATTAAAAAGATGCCATCTTCAATCTCGTTTACTCATTCGTTTCTTTATCAATCTTCCAGCAATGAAAGTTTCTTCTATCACAACAAGGATGAACCTGTTATCGACAATGAAGATGGGACAGGTGAGTTAGCTTTTTGGGATACACAAGAAAGTTCGGCAATTATCGATTGCTTTTCAAATGTTTTTTATGGAATGAGTTTAGAGAATTCAACATTGCAAAACTTTACTAGTGTACTCAAGGTAGAAGATTTGATCCCCATATTAGATTTGAACAGACCACCATTTGACTACTCATCTTCACAAGCAATGCTGAATATTACCGATGCACTGCAGCTATTCGATGAACAAGATAAAGACTATGCATTTATTCCTCTGTTAACTTTGGTAGAGAAGAAACTAAAAAATATTAATTACTTTCTACACTCCGATGACACAGCTAGTGTGTTTCTTTCTCCAGAAGTGGAAACCAATGTTAACTTCGATGTAGACAAATTACTTGGAGAGTTATCGAACCTCACATCATTGCTTTACATAATTACAACAGTATACTTAAACTTTCCATCCTTGTCACCAACTAGGCTTTTACAAATAACTGATTACTTTGATGACAATGGGTTCGACCTTATTGAGTACATTGGCCAGCTGTTTAAAAAGTGTGCCTTAGAAGAAATGTATATTCGTGAATGCTTACCAGGTTCAGTCATGGATGAGACAATGCCTGATAATCTATTAAATCTCCCACCTATCAAAATATATTCCAACCCACCAAAAAAAGGAGAAATTAAAGATAATAAGACCTCGACAAAATTTAAAAACACGTATCAAACAAGAAGTTTGTTGTGTAAGTTGCAATCATTCTCTGCTATCATGTATAGATGCTTCTTGCGCTTAACACATACTAGAAATACCGATATTGAGTTAAGTGATAAGAGTATTGAAATACGAATTTTCGAGGCAACTGTTGAACAATTAGTGTCGATGTTAAGGATTGGACTTACAGAAACGAATGTATCATTTTATTTGGTTTTACTTCATTTCAACACATATGTAATGACATATTCAAGGACGACCATGACGACCAATGATATACTACAAACATTGCCTGCTCTTCTGTTCTATCAAAAAGGTGGCTATACATTATATAGTGAACTTATGGTGCAGTTGTTTTCATGGATCGAAACATTTACAAATATTTCTACGGTAGAGGAGATTTATTTCGTAAAAGATTCCCCAATGGTATTAACCGTTAGTTGCTTAATCAATGCTTTAAGTTTTATTAATAGATCTATGAGATTAGACAGTATAGAAAGTATTAAAAATGCGACGTCGTACTATCCTAATGTGAAGAATAATTATAACGTGGCTGCTTCTTTTTCTTCACATATCAAGAAGATGGCGTTACGTTTCATAATAGAACTCCGTGATTCTTATAAAATATTCGACTTAAGGTCTAGATCTGTTCCATACCCCGTTTATAAAGGAATCTTAACTATCATTACTAATATATTTATTGCATCTGATTCAGATGATAATTGTCCATTATACGAGTTAAACTGGGAGCTGATACCACCTTCTTATAGAAAAATAAAGATCTTAATGTCTGCAGGTCTTAGTGAAGATGTTGCAAGGGCATATCTCGAGGAGAAAAATGATGAATTACCGACCAAAGAGGATTCATCTACTTTTACGCCAGACGAATGGAAGAGACTAAAAAGCGCAATAGCAAATTACAAAGAAGTTGGTGAGAAAGTTATAGAACTCTCAGATTCAAAAGATAACACTGCCACACTCAGCGAAATGAGAGTGCAATTTTATGGAAGCAATTTCGAAGAAACATTTTTTAATGTTTTACCGTACTATCCAAAACTAGTTAACTCATTTGCACAGACTTTGTTGCAAATTTTGGCATGTGTGCAACAACCAATTGAAAAAACAGCTGAAAATATTTTTAACAAGATAGCTAACACAAAACTTGAAAACAGATCACTTTTATCTTCGTTAATCCATATATTTGGTTTAATGTTGAACGACAATATGGTTTACCAGCGATGTGAACTGTTACTCATTAAATTTGTCGCCTTTGTAGAAACTAATTTATCACCTGAATATGCGAATTCACCTTGGTTTTCTAAGGCCCTATATGTATATGAGGTGATTTTGACTAAATCAGAACTGCCAAAAATTCAATCATTATCAGAAGAAGTTAAGATTCGTTTCCGTCTACCGATCTTGTTTCCTATCTACCATGTTAGTAGTAATTCAAAACAGAACATTTTCAATAATATGATCCGTGTTGGAGAAATAACAAATTTTTATTCTGCTGTATCCATTTCTAGGATTTTATTGGTCTATGCTAAAGAAGAAGACAATGCTAGTGATATAGTTCGTTCAGGAGTGCTAGCCAAGTTACTGAAGGTAATTGGTGTATATCAAAAATATGAAAAGATTAATTTCTTGGAAGCATCATATTTACTGTTAGTAAGACGCTGTTTTGAAACCTCAGACTTTGTATCAATGTTAATGAGACATGAAATTGAAAAGAGTTTTACAACAAAGACATTAGGTGATCAGAAGGAGAGAGAGCGGGAGTTGACTACTCTATTAGAAGAGAAACCTCATATCGTATTAAGAGACCCCTCTTTATTTGTTTCAAATTTAGCCAAAGTGGCACATTTTGTAGAATTTGATACCGATAATACTCTGTGGAATTTTACTTTAAAAAAATATTCTAAGGAAGTGATGGATCGAAACAATTCAAATAACGAAGGTGATAGCAATCCTTCTATTTTTAATAAGAGAACAGGAGTTATTCATCTTTTACTTTCGCAGTTGATGGCAGCTTCCAAAAAGGATTGGTTATCGGAGCCACCGCATAACGAAAAAGGAACTAAATATAGTGACTACAATAATAATAAACCAAATCCTTCAAGTAATCCAGTTTGTGCGTACATGATATTTTTACTGAAATTACTTGTTGAACTAATCACTAGCTACAAACAATGTAAGTTTGAATTTTTGACATATGATAGACGACACATTTATGCTGAACAACCCAAACCGAGATCTACAGCACTAAATTTCTTTTTGTATCAAATACTTGATAAAACATCGTCTAATGATCACAATAAAGATGAATCGAAGAGAAAGGAGGTAATAAGCATGTTGGCAAGGTCAGTGATTGTTGGTTTTGTTACATCAGTTCAAGATGACAGCAATGAAAAAGCAGATCCTAAACTCGCCGACCCTGATATGATATTTATTAGAAAGTTCACAATCGAAGTTATCACTAGAGCGTTAAAATCTACAACAGATTCGGAAGAGAAGCTGGAGGAAAATGTTAGTAAGATAGATTCCTGGTTCAATATAATTTCTCTGATGCTGTACATTCAAGCACCATATTTAAGACTGCTTCTTGATTCCAATAAGATCGAAGTTGACCGTTATCAAATCTGTAAAATGATGATTGAGCTTAATTTACCAGCTACAATAACTGATTGTATGGCAAATCTTGATATTAATTATCCTTTTTGCAAGAAGCTATTTAACGATGGTGTCGAGGTATTAAATGCGATCAATACCACCAGAAGCGATTTTGCAGATTTATTCAAAGTAGAGAATAACGACGATGAAGTAGTAGAAGATGAAGATTCAGACAAAGAAGATATACCTAATATGTTCAAAAATTCTACCCTAAGTATGTATGATGTCGATGACATAGAAGAAGACGATGATGGCCAGGCAGATGATGAATCCTTAATTGGTGACGATGAAGATATCGCATTTGTGGATAACGAAGATGGTGGTTTTGAGGTTGTGTTCAGTGATGATAATATGGAAGATGATATGGATGACGCCTCCAGTTATTCCCAAGGTGATGAATCTGAAGGTGAAAATATGATATTCGATATTGATGCTGATGGTATAGAACTGGAAATTATGGACTCAGAGGATAATATTGAAAACACCTCCATTTCTGATCACGAGAGTCTGCATTCAATTGATGACACAAATCAGAGTGGAATCGAAAGCGATACAGGAAGTGAGGGTGAAAATGAGAGTGAAATCGAAGTTATTAGTATTGGGGAGAGTGAAGATATCGATATAGATCTTAGTGACTACAGTATTGAAGAATCGGACTGGGAATCCGGTCTATCTGATTTATCATCATCAACCGGTGGTTCTGAAGATTCTGAAGATAGTGATATGCATGAAGGGACAAGCCGTTTTAATAATACCAGAAGAGTCTGGACTATTGCTGATGGCGTTGAATTAGAAGATGAACCATCAGATGATGATACACGTGGTGTATTCCAAGGTATTGAACATACACTCAATCCTAATACTCAAAATCTGTTTAGAGTACAACATGGAATGGAAAATAGACATCCTCAACAAGGACTATACGTAGACGCTCACACATGCCTATGATTCCTCCAGCGTTAACATTGCTAAATAGTAATAGACGCAACCAGAGTAACTTAATCAACCCTCTAAGTCCATCGGGTCTAGAACAAGTAGAAAATGATATCAACGAGCAGTTAGCAAGTATTAGATCAGGTATTCGCCCGAGATCAGGAAGAACTCATTTTAGTGATGTACTGCTCTCAGGCGAACTCTTTGATGAACGTGCAATTGAAGGCATTGTCTTAAAATCATCTATCTCCAGGTGGAGGGATGTGTTCGATATGTTTTACAATTCCAAGACTTTTGCTAGCTACTTAATCCCCACTATATTGAATGAGTTATATGAAAAAAGTGTATCCTACAACATCGAATATACGAAGAAGACGAAAGAGAAGTTGCAAAATGTATTTAAACTTCATCAAGAAAACGGGCACAACAATTTCACGGATATCGAAGATATATCAGATGATGATCACTTCACTAATGAAGAAAACACATCTGACCGTGAGCAAAACCAAGAACGTAGCGAACAAAATCAAGATGATGCGCCTCATGAACCAATTTATGTCTCAATTGATGGTACAAATGTCGATATTGCAGGAACTGATATTGATCCAGAATTTTTTAATGCGTTACCTGAAGATATGAGGTCTGAAGTTTTTGCTCAACATGTACGGGAAAGGAGAGCCGAATCAATACGTAATAATACTCACTTAAGAGAAATAGACCCTGATTTTCTTGATGCCTTACCTTCTAACATAAGAAGTGATATTATGACTCAAGAAGTATTAGATACAAGAAATGTGAATTTAATGAACCCCTTTAGTGAAACATCCCATCCAAATATAAGCGAAAGCGATAGCGATGATGATTCCCATAGTTCAAGCGAGGAGGAATCTACTAGACAACTTGAACAAAATTCTCATGAACAACCAAATGAAGATGCTGAAAAGAAGAAATCAAATAGAATATATTTTGAGAACCTTTTGGATCGTACCGGGATAGCTGCCTTAATGAAAACGGTTTTCTTATCCCAACCATATATTCAACGAGAAATTTATCATGAGTTATTTTATCGTCTTTGCTTCAGTAAACAGAATAGAAGCGATATAATAAATATGTTGCTAATTGTCTTAACGGAAGGTATATTCAATCAACATTCTTTAGAAAAAGTATACAATTTGATTAACAACCGGGCTCATCGTTCACTTAAACTCCAAAGCCTCACAACACATCAATTACCACCTGACTGTACACCATTAATCGTCGCGAATCAAACTATTGAAATTCTTCAAAGTTTAATCGACGCTGATAGTCGTTTAAAATTTTTCTTTATTACTGAACATGATAATCTAATGATTAACAAAACCACCTCGAAGACAAAAAAAGATATTTCGAATAAAAATGAAAGATGGCCAATAAAATATCTTTTCGAATTGTTAGACAGGAAGCTTATAACTGATGAAACAGTTCTAATGGATCTATTAACAAATATTTTACAAACTTGTACAAAGCCTATCCTAAGCATTTTGAAAAATTCAGCCCAAACGATAAACAAAAAGAAGTTCCAAATTCCTGAATTTAGCAGCACTGATTTTAAAAGAATTGTTTCCATCATCAACTTGGATACTTGTAATACAAAGGTATTTCAACAAACCCTAAATATAATGTACCATCTTTCATCAATAGAAGGTGCATTACCTTTTTTCACCGAAGAATTAATATTAGCTGCAAAATTAACTGCCAACAACCTATTTGATGATTTATCTTCACTTGCCAGAGATACTGCAAATCTTTCCAAAGGATCTGAAATGAATAATGAACTGATACAAAAAATTACTGTGCCAAGTTCTGAGCAGGGTAAACTCTTAAAGGTTCTAACAGCTGTAGATTATTTGTTTACACATAAAAGGAAGGAAGAGGATTGTGAACTTGATAAGCTATCTGATGTTTACAATAAAATGGAACTAGGAAAAGTGTGGGGATCATTGAGCGACTGCTTAACAGAATTTGAAAAAAGCAAAAACTTAAATACCTCAGCAACTATATTATTACCATCGATAGAATCTCTAATGGTTGTCTGCAAGCACTCAAATGTTAACAGGAGTAATTCAAAAATAACAAAATATGAAGAAGAAAAGAACATGAATTTTTCTACCATTCAGGTTGAAAATTTGTTCTTCCCATTCACTGATATTCATAAAAAGTTACTAAATCAAATGATCAGATCTAATCCAAAACTAATGAGCGGCCCCTTTTCATTACTTGTAAAGAATCCGAAAATTTTAGACTTTGATAACAAAAGATATTATTTTATGGCGAAACTTAACTCTGATACTCGTGATCGGTCCAAATTACCGATAACTGTTAATAGAGAACAAGTGTTCTTAGATTCTTATCGTGCACTCTTTTTCAAGAAGAATGAAGAAGTTAAAAATTCGAAATTAGAAGTAACTTTTAAGGGTGAAAGTGGTGTAGATGCTGGTGGTCTAACGAGAGAATGGTATCAGGTTTTGTCAAGACAAATGTTCAACCCAGATTATGCATTATTTTTACCGATAGCTTCCGATAAAACAACATTTCATCCCAACCGTAGTTCTGGAGTTAACCCAGAACATTTGTCCTTCTTTAAGTTCATTGGTATGATAATCGGTAAAGCAATTGGAGATCAATGCTATTTAGATTGCCATTTTAGCAGAGAAGTATATAAAAATATACTGAGTAAAGCAGTATCATTGAAAGATATGGAGTCTGTTGATCCCGATTATTATAAGTCATTGGTTTGGATATTAGAAAATGATATCACTGACATTATAGAGGAAACTTTTTCTGTTGAGATAGATGATTACGGTGAACACCAGATAATTGACTTGATTGAGAATGGGAGAGACATAACTGTTACCGAAGAGAATAAACAAGAATATGTACAGAAAATTGTCGATTATAAGCTTCATAGATCTGTCACCGAACAAATGGACCATTTTTTAGCTGGTTTCTATGCTTTGATACCCAAGGATTTAATTTCAATATTTGACGAACAAGAAATCGAGTTACTAATTAGTGGTTTACCAGATATTGATGTTGATGATTGGAAGAATAATACCAATTATGTGAATTACACATCCAATTGTAAGGAAGTAAATTATTTTTGGAGAGCAGTAAGATCATTCGATACAGAAGAACGTGCTAAGCTATTACAATTTGTTACAGGCACAAGTAAAGTCCCATTGAATGGATTTAAAGAATTAAGTGGTGTTGGTGGATTTTGTAAATTTTCTATTCATAGAGATTATGGATCGACTGAAAGGTTACCGTCCTCTCATACATGTTTTAATCAAATGAACTTACCAGCCTATAACTCATATGAAACACTACGTGGTTCCCTTTTAATTGCAATCAATGAAGGTTCTGAAGGGTTTGGTCTAGCTTAATCAATAAATAGAATTCCTTTCATTAAAGTTGAATAAATTAGCTAATTATTATTATTATTATTATTATTATTATTATTATTTGATATCTTTACAATTTTAGTTTAATGTATAAAAGATAATTTTTAGAAATTAACATGTAGAAGGAAAATGTTAAAAAAAAAAAAGAATAGTCTGGACAAGCTCTTGTAATGGAACATACAGATATAGAGTTGTATGAAGATGTAAGTGTAGTGAAAAATAAAATTTACAATTATAAACAACTATACACTTTTTTATTTACTCAATTGGATCAATACATTAATGTTCTTGGTTTATATGGTTCTTCTAAGTATTTCAATTCTTCTTCTGTGAATTCAACATCCAATGATTTTAATGCATCATCAACTCTCTCAATAGAACTTAAACCTAATATTGGAGCACAACCTTTTTTGATTGTCCATGCGGTAGCAATAGCAGCCATTGTAACATTCTTCTTCTTTGCTAATTCTTCAACACGGTTAATAATTTGAATTTCATGATCTGCTAATGATTTTAGATGTCTGGCTTCAATAACTCTATCAGCATCATATCTAACTGTCTTTTGGGCAGCAACTGGTCTCGTAAGTAGACCACGTTGTAATGGCGACCAAGGTGTTCTAGCAATGTTATGTTTCTCACAGAAAATATTCAAATCACGTTCATCTTCTCTATATAGTAAGTTGTAACATGATTGAACATTAACAAATTGTTGCCAATTGTATTTATCAGCAGTTAATTGCATTTCAACGAATTCAGTTGGTAACATTGAAGAAGCACCAATATATCTTACATCGCCATTCTCCACGACGTCATTCAAAGCCTTCATAGTTTCCTTAATTGGGGTTTCAGGATCAAATCTATGAATTTGTAAAACATCGATATAAGTTCCTAATCTTTCAACGGAATTTTTAACACCATCCATGATATGTTTACGAGATAAACCCTTTTGATTGCATAAATCTAAAGAAATACCGTCCTGATTGGCAGAAGAACCACCAATTAATGATAGAGATTCATCAACTGGACAGAAAATTTTTGTCATAATAACAACAGTTTCTCTTCTAATGTTGTATGTTTTCAAAAATTCACCAATTAATCTTTCACTCTTACCATTAGAGTAAACATCAGCGGTATCATAAGTACGTAAACCTTTATCATAACAATATTTCAAAATACCAAAGATTTTTTCCTTATCGTCTTCAACCCAAGCAGACCATTTTTTATCACCTATTAAGATCTCACCAATAATAATTGGTGAGATCTTAATACCAGTATTACCGAATCTAATTTGATTAACAACAGACATATTTTATTTTTCTATATCGTAATTTGACTTATTTATATTTCCAGATAAAAAAAATAATAATAAATTCAATCTTTGAAGAAACAATTTAACAAAAATGAAATGGCAACCACCTTTATATATGTTTACTGTTTAACAATTGATAATATGTTCTCCTTCAGCAGAGCTCTAACTTTTGAAACTGTTGTTACATAATCCTTAAATTTTAAGATCTTCGGCCGAGATTTCAAAAACGGCCGGAGACTTTCAGCCCTTCACGTGATCACAAATGTTTTTGTGTTCGGCCGAATATTCATATATCAAAATTGACACAAATGCTAAGAAAACGCCGTACAAATCAAAGCTCTAATTGTGGGATACAACATCGATATATGGCCCACTAATAGGTCTTACATACATCCTGTGGCTATAATACACTTCTGGAAGGGATGGTGATGTTATTCTGTTGCAACAAGGAGTAACAGGAGCATTGAATATATTAATAATTTATGTAAACGTTTTCTATGTCATCGAGTAGACTTGTGTGAAAGCACAGTAATACGAACATAATGTTGCATTTGATTCAAAAATACTAGCATTACTACCAATTCACATAAACAATATATGGTGATTGATATATGTAAATAATAACGAAAAAATCATGTTGTAATATGAATAATTGTAATAAATGATATAATCAGAATAATCGGAAATATAATAACAAGCATACTATGCTCAAGAAAGATTACGACTCAACCGCACTATGTTCAAGATTATCAGCGATACAATTAAAACAGTCCTAACGACACAACACAAAAGTACATAAATAGCAGACGTGCAACAACCAAAAGATGAGAAGTTCAAGTCAAAAGAGATCAGAAATAATTCGAATATAAAAGTATAACTAATTAGATCCAACTCCGCGCTTCCCATCTGACTACAGTGACCAGTCTGATATATAAATATATATCTGTCATATATCTGATTATTGAATACACTAATACTCTGTCCTTATCCTTTGCTATACTCTGAATCTGTTAACTACCGTAAAATAGATAAAACCCATCTGTTGTATTTGAAACTGAATAAGATCAAATGACGACGAGTCACGTGAATGCTAATTAAGTAATAATTAAGTCTTCGATCCGAGTAATAAATACTACACCATCACATAAATATGGTTTCGTGGTCTAGTCGGTTATGGCATCTGCTTAACACGCAGAACGTCCCCAGTTCGATCCTGGGCGAAATCATATATTTTTTAAATTTTTTTTATTCTTTTAGAGTAAGATGTATAACCGATTATTGTCGAATAATTATCCTTTTAAATAAATCAAGAAAGGCAGTACGAAGCAGTTCTAATCAGAAAATATAGAGCCTGAACGTTATATGTTCTCGATATACAGTGATTTAAATATGTAAATATTTAAATGTCATTAATTCATTGAAAAAATGAAATGGCGGTAGATGGAAAATAAGGGTACATACATGGTTATAAAATAAAAGGAAATAAACATTTTAAACAATAAAACTAATAGAAACTGCTCTCTGTGTATAACAATAAAACAGTAAATTAATTTCTACAGCAATAATGCCTTTATTTGAGGGAAACAATTTTATACAAATACCCATGTATATTGATGGTGGTGTCAAACAATATCTGAAACAAAGAACTGATAATTATGAATTTGATATAATTAAGAAATCTGATAATTTAAAGAGATTGAAGGCACAAAGAAACAAAATTAATGATGAGGTTAAATTTATTGAAAATGAACTAGGATATTTACAAGAACCTAGTTCGTATGTTGGAGAAGTGATTAAAACAGTTTCAGACACCAGGGTATTAGTGAAAGTTCAACCAGAGGGGAAATATATTGTTGATGTTGATAAATCTGTTAATATTAAAGATCTTAAACCGGGTCAAAGGATTTGTTTGAAGAGTGAATCATATGTATTACATAAAATCTTAACCAATAAGACAGATCCATTAGTTTCATTAATGATGGTTGAAAAAGTACCAGATTCTACATATGATATGATAGGTGGATTATCACAACAAATTAAAGAAATTAAAGAAGTTATTGAATTACCTGTTAAACATCCAGAATTATTTGAAAGTTTAGGTATTGCACAACCCAAAGGTGTGATATTATTTGGTCCACCAGGTACGGGTAAGACATTATTAGCTAGAGCTGTTGCACACCATACAGATTGTAATTTTATTAGAGTAAGTGGAGCAGAATTAGTACAGAAATATATAGGTGAAGGATCACGTATGGTGCGTGAACTATTTATTATGGCTAGAGAGCATGCTCCTTCTATAATATTCATGGATGAAATAGATTCTATTGGTTCTACAAGAATCGACAGTGCATCAGGAGGAGATTCAGAGGTTCAAAGAACGATGTTAGAACTGTTAAATCAGTTAGATGGATTTGAAACTACCAATGATATCAAAGTTGTAATGGCAACCAATAGAATTGATATGTTAGATCCGGCATTACTGAGACCAGGAAGAATAGACAGAAGAATAGAATTCCCACCACCAACACTTGCAGCCAGGACAGATATACTACGCATCCATTCACGTAAAATGAATCTCACAAGAGGTATCAATTTCAGAAAAATTGCTGAAGAAATGACAGGATCATCTGGTGCTGACATGAAAGGTGTATGCACAGAAGCAGGGATGTACGCGTTACGAGAACGCAGAATCCATGTCACACAGGAAGATTTCGAGCTTGCCGTAGGTAAGATAATGGCAAAGAATAGACAACTCTCCGTATCATCTGAAAAACTATTTGTATAAACACACAACTACTATTATTATTATTATTATTATTATTATTATTATGTAATTTGTGTCGTCGCTTAGAACGAAGAGAAAAAAGCGCGCTGAAAAATTTTCGATGCAATGGGCATCCATTTTGTAGAGAGTGAAAAAAAAAATGCGTTTGATGGATGATATTATCAAATATTGCAGACACTATATTATATTATTTTGTAGTTATTATATTGATAGTTTTAGTTTTGAATATCTTTTTTAATACTTGATATATACCAAGTACTTTACCAAGGTCCAGTTGTACCATACCATATAGTAATTCATAGTATCTTGCAACTCAATATGACCGGGCAAGAAACTGCTGAGCAGCAAAAAGAACAAGTTTCTAAAGAACAATCACAAACCACTCTACCACAAAGTGATTATACCAGTAAAAATGGTGAGTTTACCGGTAACACCTATTCCAAACAAAATAGGTATAATGCAGGTTCCAATTATTACAAACCAAATATGCAATGGCAACAACCAAATTTCTTCAATGGTTATCCAGCGTATAATCCAATGCAAGCACCAATGGGTATGATCCCAACCGGTATTGAAGCTCCAACTGTTGCTCCAACTTCTCAAACTCCAACCCAAGAAGCTACTCCAACTAAACTTGAAGCTGATCCAGCTGCTTTAGCTAAGGCTGAACAAACTAGAAAATCATTCGTTGAAGAAGCTAGACGTCGTAAAGCTGAAATTGAAAAAAGGAAGCAAGAACAATTGGCTGAGCAGAATAAGAAAGAAGAAGACAAGGTCAAAGCTGAAAACGAAGCTAGAATTAAAATGATTGAAGAAGCTAAATTAAAAGCTGAAGCTCTTGCAAATGCTAAAGCGGAAGCAGAAGCTGAAGCACAAATTAAGAAGGATGAAGAAGAAAAAGCTACTGCCATTCCAGAGTCAACTAAAACTGATGAGGAACCAAAGTTAATAACTTTTGCTGAACGTATGAAATTAAAGAAATTACAAAAAGGTCAAGATGAACAAACTTTGGAAGAATCTTCTGAAGAAATCGAAGAAACTAAACCAAAAGAATCACAGAAGGATGAAGATTTAATTGAAGAATATACTAATACCAACGACGATAATGAAGATACTGAAGAAGTAGCAGTTACTGAAGAAGACAAACCAGAAGAAACTAAAACTGAAGAAATTGATCCAAATGCTGTTACAATCTCTGATATCATTAAGAGAGTATCTGAAGCTAAACCAATTGTAGATGTGTTCTCCTTTAAGTATCCAGAAAATATTGAATCTCCAGATATCAAATATAAAAAGGAACATGTTAAGTATACTTACGGTCCAACTTTCTTATTACAATTTAAGGATGCTTTAAAGGTCACAGCAGATCCAGCTTGGATCCAAAGTACCGGTTCTAAAATTGTTATTCCACCTGGTATGAACAGATCTAACAGATCCCGTGATTCCGCTAAATTTGGTGGCCGTGGCAATGACTACAGAAGCAACTCAACTAGGGATGGTTCCAATTCCAGAAGCTCTTCTAAAAGAAAATCTAGAAGAGATGACAGAAGATCCAATAGATCATATACTTCTAGAAGAGATCGTGAAAGAAATTCCGAAAGAGGTGATGACAGGAGAGACGACAAACCAAAGGAAGAAGTTGCTCCATTTGTTCCAAGTGCAAACAGATGGGTTCCAAAATCTAGAGCTACGAAAACTGAAAAGAAATTTGCTCCAGATGGTGTTACAGAGTTATATGAAAGATCTGAAATTGAGAGTAAGATGAAGTCATACTTAAATAAATTAACATTAGAAAAGTTCGATACAATTTCCGTTGATATCTTAGCTTTGGGTAACCTTTCCAAATGGGAAACTGACGGTAGCACCTTAAAAACAGTTATTGAACAAATTTTCTTAAAGGCATGTGATGAACCTCATTGGTCTTCTATGTACGCTCAATTATGTGGTAAGGTTGTCAAAGAATTAGACCCTGAGATTGCTGATGAAACTAACGAAGGTAGAACAGGTCCAAAGTTGGTCTTACACTATTTAGTCGATAGATGTCATACAGAATTCCAAAAAGGCTGGACTGATAAATTGCCTACCAACGAAGATGGTACTCCACTAGAACCAGAAATGATGTCTGATGAATACTACATAGCAGCAGCAGCTAAAAGAAGAGGCCTAGGTTTAGTCCGTTTTATTGGTTACTTATACCGTTTGAACTTATTAACTGGTAAAATGATGTTCGAATGTTTCAGAAGATTAATGAAAGATTTGAATGACAATCCATCTGAAGATGTCTTAGAATCTGTTACAGAATTATTAACAACAGTTGGTAAACAATTCGAAACAGATAGTTTCAATGCCGGTCCTGCAGTCTTAGAAGGTTCCGCACTATTAGACAGCTTATTTTCAATTATTAGCAATTTAGTAGAGAGTGGTGATATATCAAATAGAATGAACTTCAAACTTATGGATATCATAGAATTAAGAGAGAAAAAACACTGGAGAGATGACAAGAGGGATGCTGGTCCAAAAACCATTCAACAAATTCATGAAGAAGATGAAAAAGAACGTGCATTAAAAATGAATTCAAGACAAGGTTCAAGACGTACAAACAATTCTAATAGAAACTCTAGAAGAGAACAACAACCTGCATCATTTAGGGATAAAGATAATTTCGTTACAACAAGATCTTTCTCTCAAAGAACCAACCAAAAGCCTCCTCCTCCTCCTAAGGAAGAAACTCCGGCTCCAGTTGCTAATAATATGTTTAGTGCATTAATGAACGATGATGAAGACGACGAATAAATGTAAATTAGCAAAACAGTTCTAATAGCATATCTAATTTTTTTGTTTTCATACCCATGATACAATAGTTGAGAAGAATTGTTAACCATAGACTTGAGAGAACTTGGAATATTAATATTATTACTAAAGCTTTCTCATTGATAATTATTCTCTACAACTTACCCATCACCTGCTTCATCTCCTATAAATCGCAGATATTTCGTATGTAACATCACTTATAATTTGTCCGAAATAGACTTATTCTCTTTGTATATTTATATCTAAAGGTAATCAAAATTAAAAAGGTTTCTAATAATTTATTGTTAATATTATGTTATATCTTCTGTATCTCATTTGTTTTGCTTCTTAGCAGTGGAAAAATTATATCTTGGAAAATTAGTAGCGACTTAAAAAACAAGATTTGAAGATCATCCTTTGTTAAGAACTAATAACTGCCAAAAGGAAGAGATAAACAATTAGTTTTATATAAAAAGGTTCTTCAATACGCCAAGCTATTAAATAATTATAATGGATTCTTCAGAAGATAATTCAAAGGCAATGATCCTTTTAATGGGTTTAAGACGGTATGTTGAACCACTTACTTACATAACGGAATATTAAGTCATGATACGGTTCCATTTTAAAATCATTCTTTTACTAACAATTCTATTTACAATATGTTATCCTATCAGATGTGGAAAATCATCAATATGTAAGGTTGTATTTCATAATATGCAACCTTTGGATACACTATATTTGGAATCTACTTCGAATCCATCTCTAGAGCATTTTTCGACATTAATTGATTTGGCTGTAATGGAATTACCTGGTCAATTAAATTATTTTGAACCAAGCTATGATTCTGAGAGACTGTTTAAAAACGTCGGTGCTTTAGTTTATGTTATCGACTCCCAAGACGAATATATGAATGCAATTACTAATTTAGCCATGATTATTGAATATGCACATAAAGTAAATCCAAAAATAAATATTGAAGTACTAATTCATAAAGTAGACGGTCTAAGTGAAGATTTCAAAGTTGACGCTCAACGTGATATAATGCAGAGAACAGGGGAAGAATTACTGGAATTAGGCCTTGATGGTGTTCAAGTTTCCTTCTATTTAACATCAATATTTGACCATTCAATATATGAAGCTTTTTCTAGAATCGTTCAAAAATTAATACCTGAAATATCGTATCTTGAGAACATTTTGGATAATTTAATTCAGCATTCCAAGATCGAAAAGGCATTTTTGTTCGATATAAATTCGAAAATTTACGTTTCAACAGACTCAAATCCAGTTGATATTCAGGTTTATGAGGTATGCGCTGAATTTGTAGATGTTACAATTGATCTATTCAATTTATACAATACACAAGAAAATGAGAGTGTATCTTTTGATAAAGAGAACACAACTAGCATAAATAGACAACAAAGTGAATTAAAAAGTGTATCTGAACTTGGCAATGGTGTTATGATATACCTAAAACAAATGATCAGGGGACTTGCTTTGGTTGCATTGATTAGACCAAATGGTGCAGATGTTGAAAGTTGCTTAACCATTGCTGATTATAATATTGATACATTTAAGAAAGGTCTAATACAATTATGGGCAAATTCTAGGGTAGAAAAACCATCTTCTGTGAGAGAAAACTTCGATTAGTGAGGTATATATTCATAATGTTATACATAAATCCAGGTTGTATATATATTTATAGTCTAAGTAAGAAAGTCAGATTTCTAATTCCTGATATTACTAAGTAGAACATAATACGATATAAATTTAGAAACCACTATGTTGATCAAGCAATGATCAGATAAAATAAATGTGAGACCCGAATATGAACAAGAGTGCAACTCAAATAGGAAAGAGTGTACCTCAAAATAAAACAGAAGCGATTCTAGTATCATAAAGAAAACACAATTGTTATTAGGGTTACTAATGAGAAATAAAAGTGAACTTATATAATCTGACGATGAACTAATGAAATTAGCTAATAAACTTCACGTTATATATATTGTATACGTAAGAAAGACAGAGTTCCAACTCCTGACATTTATAAGTAGAACATAATACGATATGACTTTAGAAACAACTAATATTAATCAACAAAAAGTCTAACAGTAAGTACTCCCGTAGTTAACGACTAGGCTGTAAGTATCGGCATATTATTCATAAGCATAGTAAGTATATATACTCAAAATAATTCAAAATTATAGGGAGTTTGGCCGAGTGGTTTAAGGCGTCAGATTTAGGTTTTATTCTTAACTTAAACATTCTGATATCTTCGGATGCGTGGGTTCGAATCCCATAGCTCTCATTATTTTTTTGGTATGTAAAAAGATATTAATATTTTTAATTTGTCCTTAGTTTTAATCTAGCTATAAACTGATATTTGTATAATGTGTATAATTTCTTTCAGTAAATTTATAGATTTATGTAATTTTTTTTAATCAGTTCTATTTGTCTTCAAATAATTACCTTTTAGACACATATCAAAGAAAAGAGAATCTGTTTGTGCCAAAAGATTTTCTGGGCTATCAAATTCTTTAACTCTACCTTGATCTAAAACTAGGATCTTATCACTATCTAGAACCGTATCGATTCTGTGTGCAATTGTTAAAATGGTTCGATCCTTAAATTGGGTTCTAATGGTATTTTGAATAATCTTATCAGTCTCCATATCAACGGCAGCAGTTGCTTCATCTAAGACTAATATCTGAGACTTGTTCAATAGAGCTCTAGCCAAACACAATAATTGTCTTTGTCCTAAAGAAAGATTTGAACCATTTTCGCTAACGTTATAGTCTAGACATTCAGAAACAGTAGGATCAGAGGTAATATCATCATCTTTTACAAGCCTGAATAAGTGATGTTTTAGATGTGCTAGTTCAATAACATGCCATAACTCTTCATCGTTATATTTCGCTAACGGATCAAGATTATATCTGATTGTACCTTCAAAAGCCTGAGCATCTTGCGGAATGATTGCCAAGTTACTTCTTAGATCAAATAAACCGATTTTCGAGATGTCAACATCGTCTATAAAAATCGAACCCTCTGTTGCCTCTAAAAGTCTAAAAAGAGCTAATGTAAGGGATGATTTTCCTGCACCAGTCCTTCCGACAATGCCAACTTTTTCTGTAGGGTTAATTTTTAGAGTGATATTTTTTAATACTGGATCTAAATCTGGTCTATAACGTGTGGAATAGTTCTTAAATTCAATTAAACCTTTTGATGGCCAATATTTTTCGGTTCTATTTTCATCGATGATGTTTTCAGCTTCTGGTGTGAGTTTACAATATTCTAACACTCTCTCAACAGAAACGATATTTGTTTCCAATAAAACTGACGAACGAACAATCCAGGTCAAAGACATTGTGATATTTAGAACATAACTCATAAGTAAACCTACCATACCAGTACCTAACTGCCTTTCCGTATTAATTGTCGATAAAATCAGGAGTGCAGTACATAATATAATAAATGCACCAATTGCTTGTAACCTTATTGATAACCATCTATTAGTCGATCTGTAAGTAAAAACACAATCAATATTATTTTGGATTCGTTCTTGATTATAGTGAATAAACATATTGTACTGATTATAAGCACCAATAACAGCTTTTCCTCCTAAGGATTCACTCATAAGTGACATAATAGGAGAATATGAAACACTTGTCAATCTCTTTAATTCTCGTGATTGAACCATGTAGAATTTTTGGTAATAAATATATATCACCAGAAGAAAGGCATTAAAGACAAAAAACCACGGCATATTAAACCCAATCAGAACAATAGTTACTAAATAGTCCAGAATACTATTAGAAAATACTGAAAAGACCGTTTGGATAGATGTATCTATCGAGTCAATATCGGATGAAAACCGATTAATTATACGGCCAACTGGTACTGTCTCAAAAAATTGCATTGGACTACGCATAATAGATCTTGCCATCGAGTTATGTAGGTTCTTTGCACCTCTGATAGAACAATAAACTAAAAGAACAATTGATCTTAAATTGTTGAACGCTGCTGACCCAATACCGATTAAGGCATATATTAAAACATACATCAACACATTACCGTTAGTACCTGTTTTTTCATTTGATTCTGACCAGTATTTTAGCCAGAAACGCTCAGCCAAATCAAATATTCTTGATAGTAATAAGAATAAACCAAAAAATGCTACACCATATAAACCACACGCTTTTGCATAAGCCAAATAGACAGAAGTTTTAACCCTACCTTGCTCCATAGTTTCCCGTTTTATTTCGGTTTTGAGAGTATCCTTATTAGTTTCAACTAATGGAATAGGTTTCAAGGTAGCAAGTGATGCCCTTCTTAGCACTGCTTGCTCTGTGCTTCCAGATTGCTCCAGTTCGTTATCATCTAGTTCAGCAATAACTCTTTGTTCAATACCCTTGATTTCATTGGCTATATTGTTATCATTCGATACTGATATAGTTTCTTCTGATTCATTATTTTTTACTTCGAAGTTCAAAAGTAAATTCTTCAAAATCGAATCTGAAGTTTCTTTCTGAATTGCACATTGATATGTACCTTCTTCCACAATAGCTCCATGTTGCATAACATAAATATTATGAGCATGCTCCAATACAGCCAACGTGTTTGTTGTGAGGATGACAGTTTTATCTTTTAATAAACCAGTCCCACGATCAAGCACAAACTGAATAATATTTTTACGAACACCAGCATCAACAGCAGATAATATATCATCAAGTAAATAAATATCTGCTTGTGCATATACCGCTCTTGCTAATGATAAACGTGCCTTTTGTCCACCTGATAAAGAAATACCCTTTTCACCAACAATTGTTTCATCACCATCGGCAAAGATTTTAAAATCTGGTAGTAATTGGCATGCTTCAACAGTTTTGATATAGGCTACCTGGTCGAATCTACGGCCAAATAAAATATTTTCTTTGATAGATTGATTCATAATCCATGCCTCCTGTGGACAATATGCAATATTCTGTCCTCTGATATATAATTTAGGCAATTTATCTTCTTCGGAACCACTAATGCATGGCAATTGACCCAACATAGCCTTTAGAAGAGTACTTTTACCAGATCCAACTCTACCAATTATACAGGTCAACTCACCAGATTTAGCCTTAAAATTATTAATGGACTTTAGTGCAATTTCTGTAGAACCAATATTGGCTTCTTCATCATTTGCTTGTGCTCCAACAAGCTTTTCCTTTGACTGCCATAAGAAAGTTGCATTTCTGATTTCAATTGCTGCTTGAGTTTCATCAATCACTTCCGAAGATCTTTCAATAAAAGATGTATCAGTCTCTTCAGCAAGTAAGAATTTCTTCAATCTGCTCATTGAAACATTTGTCTCTATTATAGAGTTAATGGTGGATGGGATGTCATAAATAGCACGATTTAATAGGTCAAAAAGAGATAATGATGGAAATACCAATTCAGGAGTTAATGCTTTGTCACTGATATATGCAAAAATTAAAAAGGATGAACAGGTAACCATTAAAGGTACACAGTTCCATGCAAAAAAGATCAAGTTTGAGGCAATCCCAATCTTTTTTAAATTTTTCAGTTCCAAATCATTACGAACATGATCAAGTTTTTCTAGCATTGCTTTTTCCCATGCATACAATTTAATAGACTTAATCGAGCTTAATATTTCAGTGATAGTTTTAATTCTAGCATCCTTATATTTCATTTGTGTCTTTGTTAGCCATTTTAATTTTTTTGTAAGGTATGAATTTATAGGTATCATAATTATCATAACAAGTAAACCACCTATAATTGCTTTACCTAATAGGAAATATAATGATATCAAAACAGTAGCGATTTGAATTGGAGCACCAATAATAGATTGAGAATTTTCAAAAAATCTCTGTAGTCTTAATACATCCACAGATAGTAAATTAAGGATGTCACCAGTTGTGTAGCCAGCTCTTGAAGCAAAGGATAATTTAAAAGCTTTTTGGTATACTAAACTTGCAATAGAACCTCTGATACCCAAACCAGCTTCAAAAATTGTAATAAAGAACTGATTTTTTAAAATTGTGGAGAGGATATTAACCAAAAATAAAGAAAAGGCAAGAAACACACCATGTAAAGGAGGGAATGATGATTTTGAAGAGTCAATATTAAAGCAACTTATAAATAATCTTAGTAGTTGGGGTTCAATAATGTGTAACATGTCATTAATAGTTTCTAAGAAAATTGCAAACATAATTGTTAAACCAAAAGTTTTCCAAATTGCTTTAAATAAAGAATTTGTCCTTTTAAATTTTTCAACTTCCCAATGTTTCTCAACTTTAGCAGTAGCATCACGAATATTTAGATCAATTGGTGGCAATGGTAAGTTGTTTGGGTCCTTTAATTTTTCATTATAATAAGTCTCTGAAATTAACTTATTCATCCACGTATATGTTAGATCAGCTAATATATTAACAGAATGAAACATATTATTTTCATTATAATAATCTACAATATTCTTCGCTGGTTTGAATAAATATAAATCATAAATGAATATCTGTGATGTATTTATTAATAATAAAATTTCTATAATTAATCCAGTTTGTCCTTTAATTAAATTATATGCTTCATCTGGAAAATGATAATATCTTTGTAGCAATTGAAATGAAAGGAAACATAGTTGTAATAGATAAAAGAATAATTGATTTCCAATGGAAGAAATACTTTTGAAATATTGTAAATATTGAGTTGGAATGGATATTAACACGGTGAATAAAAAATTTGTTAAAACTGAATATACAATAATATTTGAATAATGGTTTTCTATGTTTAATGATGTGACGACTTGAATGAAATATAATATCGATTGAAATAAAACTGTTGTCAAATGAATCCAATGAGGAATCGGTATATTTTTATAATTTTTAATATTTCTGTTGAATGACGTTGGAACTTTAGCTTTAAAATAAAGCTTAATCAATTGCCAAAATCCGATAATTATAAAAGCAGACGATAAGTAAGTCGATATCAGACCTACAAAACACGGATTTAAAGCATTTGTGCTATTGTCAATATACGGTTTATAACCATATTTGCACGTTGGTATTGTGCTATTATTTTTCATATTATCAACTACTTCAATCATTTGAATTGATTAAGCTGAAAATTATTCTTTGGTAATCCAGAACAATAGATAAAGTAGTAAATGAAGAACAAATTAGGAATCCTGCGAATACAGGAAATATAATTTTTTTTCTTGGCGTTTTCTGTAACCCTCTGCGATGAGATTACATATTGGAAATGCACCATTTTCATTCCATGATTTGAATTCCGTTTAATTAGCCGGCTCATCCATAATGCTGGCATAGGTTTAAGGTAGTTCCCTAAATAAGTTGTAACCAAAAAAAAAAGAAGGTAAAAAAACACAAAGGTTTATCATCTTTGGTCGAAGCAATAGAAACAATCTTGTTAGCATCAAACATAATAATTGAGAAAGGTGGAACTCAATCTTGATCAATTGTATAAAACGTCACGAAACCCATACATTAACCATATATAACAATTTCAATTCGACACTGAATTCTGTAATAAAAATTTAACCATAATTGGTTATCCTTTGACGTCCTAACCTGTAAATGTATCCCAAACAATAGGTTCCATATTAAAATATTTGCCACCTTCTCAATATTTATTTTATTTTTATTTATTTATTTATTTTAGTATTCCTGTTCTTCCGGGGGGGTAACAGCTCTGACGCGATTTGTTTTTCAATTCTTTTTATTTTTATCAAAAAGGAAAACTTCGAAGTTTATCGACCTGTTTATTTTCATTATTGTGGTTTAAAAGATTGGGATTTGCTTTGATTGGTACAGGTTAAGTGTTTCGATCATTGTATTTGGGTTAGCTTTCTAATTGAATCGTGCCGATAGTATATTATCATTCAAAAAGATGTCAGAGATTCAACCAAATTCTTATGTTGGTTTCGACACAATTACCAATCAAATTGAACATAGATTACTGAAGAAGGGTTTCCAATTCAATATAATGTTAGTGGGTCATTCTGGTCTAGGTAAATCCACATTGGTCAACACATTGTTTTCTTCCCATTTGGTTGATTCTGAAACTGGTGAAGATATTTCAAACTTACCAATAACAAAAACAACAGAAATCAAAATTTCACAACATACTTTAGTTGAAGATAGAGTTAAATTAAATATTAATATTATCGATACACCAGGTTTCGGTGATCAAATTAACAATAATAAAGTTTGGGAACCAATTGTGAAATATATTAAAGAACAACATTCAAATCACTTACGTAAAGAACTAACTGCACACAGAGAAAAATTTATTAAAGATACTAGAGTTCATGTTATTTTATATTTCTTACAACCTACAGCAACAAAAGGTTTAACACCATTAGATACAGCAACATTGAAAAGATTAACAGAAATTGCAAATGTTATACCTGTTATCGGAAAATCTGATACATTAACTATATCAGAAAGAGAATCATATAGAGAAATTATTCAAAATGATTTTAAGACTCATAATTTAAATATATATCCATACGATTCAGATGAACTGACCGAAGATGAATTAGAACTAAATCAAAGTATTAGATCAATTATACCATTTGCTGTTGTCGGTTCAGAAAAAGAAATCGAAATTAATGGTGAAACTGTAAAAGGTAGAAAAACTCGTTGGGGAGCAATTAACGTCGAAGATATAAATCAATGCGAATTTGTTTATTTAAGAGAATTTTTAATCAGAACACATTTACAAGACTTAATAGAAACAACATCATTCCTCCATTATGAAAGATTTAGATCAAGACAATTGATTGCATTAAAAGAAAATGCAAATAACCGTCAATCATCTGCTCAAATGCAGCAACAACAACAACAACAAGCTGCTATTCAACATTGATTCATTCTTTCCTACTAGAGACAAATTTTTATTTTAAATTAATTAATATATACAATATTTTTTATACTACTTTTTAAAAAATTCTTATTTTAAACACCTTTGTTTAACAGTTAAAAATTTATGATATTTAGTGATTATTAAACATTAAATATAAATAAAAAAATATCTATGCAAAGTGGAATATCAATTATGCCTTGGAAGTAATCATCTCCTCCTTCTCATCATCCTCGTATCCCTCATCGTCATCATCAACTTCATCGACGCTTCTTTCATCTAAGTTCGGTATAGCATACTTTAAAATACATGCTAAACCAGATAATTGATTCAATTCTTCACCAGATGTATGCAATGAACTAAATACGAATACTTTACCACCATTCGCTTCGACTGAATCAATCAAATCAAGATATTTCTCTCTCTTTGCAACATTGTTGGACTTCAATACAACATCAGTAATTAATAATGTATCTATAGCATCTAATTTGGCTGCTTTTATGATTTCGTATCTACCATACCATGCCATATCATCATCATTATCCAAATGCTCCATGAATGTATCCAGCAATTTAATATCTTTAACGAATTTTGTATCTTCTAATTTATCAACATACCGTGGGTCCTTCAAAACTTCATCAATACCTTGCAAATAACCTGTGGAACAATGTGCCAATAGGAAAGTTTCCTGGTTTTTTAAAATATCTTCATTCTGATCTAATTCAGCAAGCTTTAAGATATGTTTATATAGCGTATCAGCAAAAAAACCTGGTGAACATATCAGAATTACTTTTAATTCAGTAAAATTGAAATTTGCCAACATTGCATCATAAATCATCTTATAGAATGATTCATTTAAATTATTAAACTTATTTCCATCATCGGCATTTTTCTTCTTTGGTAATGTTACAGATATCTTTTGTTTCATAATAGTGGAAGATGATGTTAGAAGGCAAACATGTGCTACACCTTCTTGTAAAACAACTGCACCGATTTCAGATTTGTTCATCGCATTTTCTGCATCTTTTAACAGTCTTCTAGCATATTTATTTAAATTATACTTGTAAATTGTCATTGGGTGAGTGTATGAAATGCTGAAACTTAGAAATTTACCAATTGCAATATACTTATTAGCGATACCGCTATCATCAGGAATAGTAATACCCTTATAACGTAAATATTCATCCTTGATATCAAATTCGTACGACAGTATTTTTAATTTAATCTCATGTAAATCAGTAGTTGACTTTTTGTTCGTATCTTCTTGCTTTGTAGTGAATAATTTCTTGATAATAACTTCGTCATCAGGATCAATAATTTGATATATTGTGAATAAATCTTCCTTATCTTCTGGTGTCAAATTAATGACCGTCTGACTCTTTTCGTTTGTACTTTCTTTAATATATCCGAGCTTCATCCTATAATTAGGTGTTCTGTACTCTGATAGAATAATAGTAATAGCAAATAGAAGAAGTAACTTATGTCAAGCATGTAGTTCATACTATTTATTTAAAATTTAAATGAATTGTGGGTTTATATTATATGGCTCTGAGTAAATAGGGTGTATCAATCCTAAAATTTTTATTTTTTCAGTGTGCTTATTAATTCGATGAGCATAGGTAGACACCCAATAATTAAAATAGGAATTAACAAAAAGTAATCGAGGTGCATCTCATTTATGACATGCCGACTAACAAATTTTTTGTGTCATTCATTCCTCTGATTGCCTTTTCACTCGGTTTCTGTCTTGGAGTCGTCTGGAGAGACTATTGGTGACACCCTTTTGCGGGTGCACTAAGAATGGTAGTCCTGATGGCTTATGAAATGCTGTAATTAGAAGAAGCAGTATGAGACTAAGTCAAATGTGACAAAGTTTAATACCTAGTTCAATGATTAAATTTAATAAAAGTGTTTTGTCGTATCTATTAGCTATTCTCATTAGTATATCTATAGTAATTCACTGCGAGCTCCGTAGATCACATAGTGGATAGATATAAAAATTAGTCACGTAATTTAGGGACCTTGAATATGTAGGAAATAACTTATCATATTTCCGTTTTAATATATGCACCCTTTCGAGATCCTTCAAGTATTCAATTTGTGTTTCAAGTAAGTTTTTCTTTGTCTATATGAAAAATATAGCTGCAATTTCTTTTGACAGCTATCTTGAACTAACA
>PPOH02000227.1:13954-87899 GCA_003708465.2 Kazachstania kunashirensis
ATCGACTTTTGGTGGGCGTTGGGTTCCACACAATATGGCTCATTCAATGGCATGCACACCAACTAAGGACAACAAGCGAAATTTGGCACAATTTTTATTGTATTGAACTAGCCCAAAAAAAAAAAAGAGGGAATTTACAACAGTGAAACCCTGGCGTGGGAACAATCCGTTTGTTAGTTTCGCACTCTTTATTAACCGATTGATTTTAATTTCTGTATGTGTTCAATCAGTATTTAGATATTTGTATATATTTTTTATATTTATATTATTTTATTGCTTGTCTGATTAAAAAAAAAAGAGAGAGAAAATTCTAAGGTTAAGGATAAAATAATACATATATATAAATATATGCTGATAGTACATATTTATTCATGAATTATCCTATTCGAACAAAAGAAAACGCTAATAGATGTGAGTTTGATGTTCAATTGGATTGGTTATATAAAGGTAAAAGAAGGAATAAGCCAAAAGCTTTGTCTGCACAACCATTACCAAAATTACCAAAACAGAAATTAAATGATGATATAAATAATAATCAAAATATTTCAAATTCATCCGCAATTAAATCACATCATAGAAGCAGATCAAAATCTGTTTCAAATGCAATGTTATCTGAATCAACAACAACAGGTTCAAACCAAGATTGGATCAAAGTTAAACAAGATTTATTAAAAGAACAATCTTTAAGTCCGAAAATGTCAAGATCAAGATCTTCATCAATTTCAAATAACAGTAATAATTTAACTGCAATGTCTCTTGGTTCAACATCTTCTTCAAATAATTCAAGACCATTAAACTCATCAACATCAAATATTAAAAGAAGTTATTCATTGAGTGAAAAACCCAAAAAATCAATATTTAATGCTTTATTTGGTAAGAAACAACAACCTGTAAATACCCCCCAGGTTAAAACAACAACTAATACAAAACCAAAAATAAATACAACTTCTAAAGAAATTGCTGATTCAGTAGAGACAAAGTTAGATATTATTAGAGAAAGAAGATCAGCAGATATGAAACAATTATCTCGTATACCATTGAGAAGAGTAAGATTTGCTGTTGATAAATTTGATTCTGATCCACCACAACAACTACCATCAAGAAAACCAATTTTAGGGAATATTTTAATACCAGATGATATGATTAGTGATATACCATTAATTTCAATAGGTATTAATAATTCAAAAGGAACATCTGATTCTTCATCACCAAAACAACCATCAAATAAATATACAAAAGATTCAAAAGAATATAAAATTGCACTAGATCATTATAAAAAAAGTTTAAAAGAATCTGAAAGACGTCAATTAGATGCACATGTAGCAGCAGAAAATGTTGCAAAAGAAGTTAAAAATTTTAAAACAACACCCTCTTTATCAAAAGTTACAAGTAATCAATCACGAAATGGTTCATTTCCATTAGAAGATGAAAATGATTTGAATTCCGATAAAAGTCGTTTAAATTCAAATATAGAAATCGACAAACCAATTAATATTAATGCACATCCATTTTTAAATACAGAAGAAACATCTATTGAAAACGGTTTACCCACTTCAAGAGAAATTTCAATTGATGAAATGACATTAGATGTAATTTATACACGTTGTTGTCATTTAAGAGAAATTTTACCAATTCCATCAACTTTAAGACAAGTGAAAGGTAAAGTTGCACCATTACATGTTTTAAAATTCCTAAATCCAAGACCGACTTTAATAGATATTTTATCATTTTGTGATTTTATATCTATTGTTCCAATACATATTGTTATTTTCGATAATGTTGCATTAACTTCAGAAATGTTACGAATTGTATTAACATCTCTAGTTAATTCAAATGTTCTAGAAAAATTAGGTCTGAGAAATGTCGTTATAAATCAACAAGATTGGTTATTCCTTTGTAAATTTCTGTTGCAAAATAAATCTATCATCAAATTAGATATCTCACAAACAAAGACTAAGAGTGATCAAGGTCTCGATACCTACAGAGAAAACATGAATTGGACATTATTATCAGATATGTTAAGTATGAGAAAAGGAAGACCACTAGAAGAATTGTTATTAAATGGTATTAAAGTATCGTATATTCCACTCGATGAATTCATGGAATTGTTAAAGGTATTTGGTAATAAAAATCATGGTAAAAATAAACAAAGATTGGGCATAGCAATGACAGATATTGGACCAGATCATATAAAAAACTTATTAAATTGGATGTCCCAATATAAAATTCAAGGTGTCGATCTAGGTTTCAATAATTTATCATCACTAATAATACCGATAATTGATAAGATTTCGTTACTAAATTACGACAATTTGGAATATTTTACGCTGAATAGTACGGAATTGAATAAGATTGAAGATGTAGCAGAACTTTTAAACGCTTTAGCCCTTTTACCAAATATACAATTTTTGGATTTGAGTAATCTTCCAGCAATATTTCCCGGAATTTTACCTACATTGAACAATACATTACCAAAATTCCCAAATCTTAAAAGAATACATTTAGATAACAATAATATGGATTTCAAACATTTAACATTACTTTGTAATATTTTGGTTAAGTGTAAGACTTTATCGCATATATCATTAATATCGTCATCACCAACCACTACTATTTCTAGCCCTTCAAGTATCGTTAATATAGATTATTCCAATGATAAAAACAACGAGAATAGTAGTCATCCTTCAGAATTTTTGAAAAATTCATTATGGGGACAGTATTATAGTTTAGCTCATGACCTTCCGAATCTAGTAAGTTTGAATATTAATTATGAAAACATTCCAGGTGAATTACAATCTAGAATTGCATTATGTTTAATGATGAATATGAAAAAGACAATGGATTCCAATTTCCAAATTGATGAATTGACATCACAGGACGAATTATTATTCGATGGTTCTCTTCTAACAGATACAGCAGATGAGGTTTTGAAAAAGATGAATACAGATGCAAAGACTGGTGATAAACTATCATATTCAGAATTGGATGCTAGTAGACAATATATTCTCAAAAAATATATTGAAAAATTAAATAATGTATTAAAGAAGGTTGAAGTTACAATTGATTTGATGCTAGAAAAGAGTAAAAATGATCAATTACCAATGCAAGAAAAGGAAAATTTATTAAGATTATTGTTATTAAAAAGAAATCTTTTTAATATTTTAGAAATTTTATCAAATGCTCCCAAACTTTCTCATCTTGTTTCGCCATTGGTTTCCCAACCAGTTTCATCGTTTGATCTCACTGATAGTGTGACAGAAACTATGTCTTCGACTGCACCAAGAAGACCCGAATTAAATCATGTGGATTCTTCAAGGTTATTATCTCAAGCGGTTGGTACCATTCCAGAATATGAAGCATTACATAAACATGAAAAAGAAGAAAGAGATGCTGAAGTTTCAAAACCACATTTAATGGCTACCGATTCTGGTAGAGTTGTAGATGTTTATACTGGTCGGCAAGTACTTCATAAAACATCCTCTAATACATCATTGGCAAGTAAATTACAAGAACAAGAAGAGGGTGAACTTCATAAATGGGGTTATTTTACACAACAGAGCTCTCTTTTAACTGGAGATTCTGTACCAACTAGTAGGGTACCATTAGGTGATAATAGTGATTCATCAAAAATAACTAAAGAAAGTTCAAGTGATTCCATTGATCCAAACTCTAGTTCTACTACTCATAAGAGTTCAGCCTCCACAAATCATCCTGATATAATTCAAAAACCTAAGATTCTGCCTAAGATTCCAACTGGTGAAGAATTGAGAAAAGCAATCATCGAGGCAAAAGGTATTGATTCAATTGATGAATTGATTAGAAAAGTTAGGAGTAATAAAGAGGAATTGGAGGGTATATATGACGTTGCACTAGACTTAAGTACAAAATCATCTGTTGAGAGAACACCGACTCTTCCTCAGAATTGAAAGATGATCCAAAGAGTTCTGTTCAATTTTTAATTTTGCATCACAGGTCCAATATACATTAATACAGAAACAATGCTGACCCATATTTGTACATATTATGTAATATTTATATAACTAAAAAACAAGAACACCTCTAAAAATAATAAAAACTTCAAATCGAACTCGAAATCGAAATAAAGCAACAGGACAATATACAAAAATAGCATAATTGTGTCGCCAGAACAAATAAAATCATATACGACACACCCTCAAAAAAAGAATAACCCAGAAATGGACAAATCGACGTCAAATCATTCCACTTCCACTTTACTAATGCTTATTAATCCGCCGTGCCAACACAACCGTACAGATGTTTTTGCTTCAAAATTGGTATATGCAAAAAATTTGCCTGTGATCAGTGTCGTGCATGAAAACGGAAACTCCGCAGAACAATAAAGAACAACGAAGAAATGGTCGTAGCGTTCTCATCCAGACAGGAAAAAATATTTTTTCTTTGCTGTTGAACTGAACTGAACTGAAAAAAAAAAAATAGTTGATATTTTGATGATGATGTTACGCAGGAATGCAGATTTAATTACATTGAAATTAAAATTAGAGACAGTTGTTGTGGGAATCCATATATATATATTGAAGTTAGTAAGGAGGCAGCCAATCCGCTATCGAGATCTAGAGCAATTTAACAATTTACGTATATTACAGATAAAATACGCAAGCTTAACTGAATGAGAAGAACGCAAAGAAGAAATACGCCATCCTTGTATCATCATTTATCATCTCTGAGACCAAGATTTACTAGTGGTGTCGACAATGTATTACATTTTGATAAAACTGTAACATTTAGAAGTGAGATTATTCCTGATAAAGCAAGGGGCACTTTAACTACCAGTCTTTTATATTCACAAGGTAGTGATATTTATGAAATTGATTGTGCTTTACCTTTAGATAGTTTTTATGATGATAATGATGATAAAAAAAATAGTACAAAAAAAGAAGATAAAGAGATTAAGGATACCGATGATAATACTTTTGATAATGCTTTTGAAGCAGTAGAAAATAAAATATTAGCACCAAAATGGGTTTATCTTGGTGAAACTGTATCAAAGATGAGTTATTTAGATAGCTCTGATGATAGTACGATGATTGCAATGTCAAAGAATGGTTCTTTAGCTTGGTTTAGAGATGGAATTAAAGTCCCAGTTCATATTGTTCAAGAAATGATGGGTCCAGCTACAAGTTATGCTGCAATGCACTCTCATGTGAGACCAACCAATTTAGCTGTATCCGATTTTGGTTTATCGGTTAATTTAGATACTTTAGTTAAATCCCATAGTAATGGTTCTGAAGAAGATAGTATTTTAAAAATAATCGATAACACTGGTAAACCTGGTGAAATTTTACGAACATTACACGTACCAGGTACCACAGTTACACATACTGTTAGATTTTTTGATAATTATTTATATGGTACTTGTTCCGATGATAATACACTAAGATTTTGGGATACAAGAACTAGTGATAAACCATTATTTGAATTAGCAGAATATCAAAATGGTAGATTAACATCATTTGACACATCTCAATTAACAAATGAATTATTTGTAACTGGTTCATCAACAGGTGTTATTAAATTATGGGATATTCGTGCAGTTGAAAATGCTACTACGGATTTGTCACATAGACAAAATGGTGAAGATCCAATTCAAAATGAAATAGTTAGTTTATATCATTCTGGTGGTGATTCTGTTGCTGATGTTCAATTTTCTGAAACATCATCATCTGAATTTGTTACAATCGGTGGTACCGGTAATATATATCATTGGGATATGGAATATTTATTTAGTAGGAATGATGATGATAATGAAGATAATAAAAATTTGACTGCGCCAGAAGAATTACAAGGGCAATGTTTAAAATTTTTCCACAAATCAAATGGTAGAATAACTTCAAATCAAAAAGGTAAGAGAAATATTGTTGCGCTACACCCTGTTATCGATGATTTAGTTGGTATGGTCAATAGTGAGAGTCAAATTACTGTATACAGACCACTCAAACTGAAGTCATCTGTATGATGAATATACAAAGGAAAGAACATATAAACCTAAATAACAAATGTACTATATAATTTTAAAATTCAAAGTATTCTGGACACAGCCTTTTTACAAACGCTATCACACCCCACCAAGCAGAGAACAGAGAATATCTACTTGGCTCTCTCAGATAAGCCGCTCTCACATTGAGGTGTTCCAGCACCCTCATCAAGAGAAACCATTACTTTAAGCTGAGCTGAGCTCAGCTCAGCTCATCGCATCTCATCCCACCCTGATAATAACTTCCGTCTTGCCGTCGTACGGGACGCCGGGTGTTCAACCATCACCCGTCAGCTGAACGGACGGGAAGAAAAAGAAAAGAGAAAAGAGATTAGAAAATTAGAAATTAGGGCTGAACAAGAGAGTTTACGCAATTTATCTGCAGTGCTTTCTCCTGGTATCGGAACACCCAATTGATATCTCATTGTTCGAGTGTTCAAACCACAGAGTATTCCTATTTACAACACAATATTATCAATAAACAGGTAGTGTAATGGAAAAAGATATGTATAATTTTGCTGGGCTGGTGAAAATCTTCTTTCTGCTTAAAAATGCGACAAATGACCTATAATTATTCATTGAGGGTGTCCCGCTCTCTTCTCTTCTTTTCTTTTTCTGGTGTGTGTGTGTGTGTGGGAACAGGGACTTGTCTTGTATCTTGCGTAGGTTGAGTAAGTAAATTCCAGGTTATTCTTGACCCGCGTCGACCAGTGAGAAGAACGGCAGTCAAGATCTGGTACTACCGTTGCAGATTAGTAAAGCATTATTAAACTGATTTTCACTGCACGATTATTTTTTGCCAATCCTTAATATTTTCCTATATAGGCTTCTTTTTATGCCTAAATTATCCGGATGCAATAGGGAAGGAAATTTTCAGTTTGGCTGATGGGGAAGGGAAAGGGGCATCGTAAAATTTAAACGGTTTCATATAAGGGGAAGCAAATTCCTTCTTTTGCATTTTACAAAAGCTTTCCTTGATTTATAAGCTTGTTTCTAATTTCGATATAGAAAACTATATATATACTACATTATCACAGTAATAAGTAATTGCATTGTTGCTTTGTCTATTTATTTATTTATTTATATTATTACTTTGAACTCCTTTATCTACAATTAAACCCTCAAAAATGACTAAACTTTATAAGCCAAAATCATACGAATATATTTCTAGTTTAAAACCTAGATTTGTTCAACATGTTGATAACGTCTTCCATCATGATAAAGCCTTCACATTCAGTAACAAAATTGTTCCTGAAAATGATGCTTTATCTACAAGTATCATCTATTCTCAAGGTTCTGATATCTACGAAATTGATTGTGCTTTACCGCTAAACAAAGATGGTGCAAAACCAGATACTGAATACGGTGAGGCTTTTAAAGCTGTCGAAGGTAAACCATTCAGCTAAAATGGGTCTATCAAGGTGAAACAGTCTCTAAGATGGAATATTTAGGTAATGGTAATGAAACTACTTTATTAGCTATGTCTAAAAATGGTTCTTTAGCTTGGTTCCAAGAAGGTGTTAAAGTCCCAGTTCATATTGTTCAAGAAATGATGGGTCCAGCTACCAGTTACGCTTCAATGCACTCTCATGTTAGACCAAATAATTTAGCAGTCTCAGATTTTACTTTATCCTACGATAATGAAACTGTTGTTAAGTCTCAAAGTAATGGTTCTGAAGAAGACAGTATCTTAAAGATTATCGATAACGCCGGTAAACCAAGTGAAATCTTACGTACTATTCATGTTCCAGGTACTACTGTTACACATACCGTCAAATTCTTCGACAACCATTTATACGCTTCCTGTTCTGATGATAATATCATCAGATTCTGGGATACAAGAACTGGTGACATACCATTATTCATTTTAGCTGATCCAAAGAATGGTAGTTTGAACGCTTTTGATTCTTCTACCGTTTCAAATAACTTATTCGTTACTGGTACTTCAACTGGTTTCGTTAAATTATGGGATATTCGTGCAGTTGAAAATGCTACCACTGATTTATCAAACAGACAAAATGGTGAAGATCCAATTCAAAACGAAGTTGCCGATTTCTACCATAAAGGTGGTGATGCTGTCGTTGACGTTCAATTCTCGTACACTTCCCCATATGAAGTCTTTACAGTTGGCAGTTCTGGTAGCATCTATCATTGGGATATGGAATACGCTTTATCTAACTATGATGATGAAGATCCAGAAAGAGTCCCACAAGAATCATCTGAACGATTACAACTTGAATCATTAAGATTCTTACATACTGGTGGTAGTAGAAGACATCCAACTCAAAAGGGTAAGAGAAATACTGTCGCTTGGCATCCAGTTGTCGATGGTGTTGTAGGTACCGTTGACGATGATAGTTTGGTTACTGTTTACAAGCCATTCACTGTTGAAGAAAATGCCAATTAAATTGTTGAAACTGTTTCTATAGTTGATTGGATTAATCGAAGGACACATAATATATGAATTTGAAAAAAATTCATATATTATGTGCAATGAGTTTAATCTTATACACACACAAAGTTCTATATTTTTTTTCTTTATTTTAATGAATCGACAATAATATTAATAAATGTGTAGTAATATCTCATTATGTAATTATTCCCCCAATTAGAATAAGCTGGTGTAATGATCTATGTTATCTTTTAACTATTTGATTTTAGATTTGTTGCATATGATTCTTGATGCTTTTCATGATACACCCACGTCTTGCTTATTGTACTGTGAAAAAAATAACTATGCCACGGTAAGACCGGAATATCTGAAAAATCGAATCGGAAGATAAACGAATCAAAGCAAAAACGATGAGTAAATAATTGTCGCTAGCTCGAAATATATTTTGACTGTAGCAAGTACATTATTTGGATTGGTAAGGATTAATATTGCTTTGGTTACTGGAATAATTTATACTCAATATGGCATCTCTATTCAGGCCACCAGAGCCTACAAGATCAAATCCAAAAGCACCAAAATTAAAACTACCATTCCTTCAAAATCCCATAAGTAGTACTGAGGGTACTATTCCAAGTATCAATATGTACAATTCAAATAAAATTAATGAACAAGTACAGAATAGAGGTTTATCACTCTCATTAAATACTGGAAATATTAGTGGAACCCCATCGAATTTTGGACTACCGTCCTCACAATATTCCAAATCACCTGGTAGTTCGGGACCATTATCTGCAAGAACTCCAGTACATTCGAGCTCGACGAGAAGAAGGCCAGTTCCTCCTCCTTTACCTGATCTGTCTGTAAACAGCAGTCCCTCCAATATAATACCTCCATCATCGATGGCCACAGGAGAAATTGAAAAATCACTCACATCATTAAGTATAAATACTAATTCAACCGATCTCATTGATAAACAGTCTGGAATCCCACGAGATACTGATACTCCTTGTTCACAAGATTCATATCTTTCGAACCTTTTATCAACATATGAACAATCCACTAGTTCAGCGACAAGTCCGCTTAAAAGTAGTAATAACTTATCGTCAGAAAAGGATACATTTTCTTCTGATATACTAGGAAAGGATGTTAATGAATTAGAAGAGGAAATGTGGCATTATAAACATTTGAAGAATGAGATAACGGCACTGGGGATGTTAGGTGAAGGTGCTGGAGGTTCTGTCGCAAAATGTAAATTGAAACATGGTTCCACCATATTTGCTTTAAAAACAATCAATGTTTTAAACACAGATCCAGAATTTCAGAAACAAATCTTTAGAGAATTACAATTTAATAAAAGTTTTAATTCAGACTATATTGTTAGATACTATGGTATGTTTACTGATGAAGAAAATACTTCGATATATATTGCCATGGAATTCATGGGTGGTAAATCATTAGAAGCAGTTTATAAAAATTTATTAAAACGTGGTGGTAGGATTAGTGAGAAAGTTTTAGGTAAAATCTCAGAATCTGTTCTTAGAGGTTTATCATATTTGCATGAAAAGAAGATTATTCACAGAGATATTAAGCCTCAAAATATTTTATTAAATAATAAAGGTGAAGTTAAACTATGTGATTTTGGTGTAAGCGGTGAAGCTGTAAATTCATTGGCAACAACGTTCACTGGTACTTCGTTCTATATGGCACCAGAAAGAATACAGGGCCAACCATATAGTGTTACATGTGACGTCTGGTCATTGGGTTTAACTATTCTAGAAGTTGCCCAAGGTCATTTCCCATTTGGATCCGATAAGATCACTGCCAATATTGCTCCAATCGAACTACTGGTGCTAATTTTAACTTTTGAACCAGAATTAAAAGATGAGGAAGAAAATAACATCAAGTGGAGTGGATCATTCAAATCATTTATTGCATATTCTTTGAAAAAGGACCCTAGAGAGAGACCATCACCAAGACAGATGATCAAGCATCCATGGATTCAAGGACAGATGAAAAAGAAAGTCAACATGGAAACTTTCATACAGAGATGTTGGGAAAATGAAACAAATAGTAAATCCATCGATCATAACGTATAACAAATAAAGTAGATATTCCAAATAGCATTGATAAATAGAAATTACATATACTAAATATAAACATTCGTGTATGATGATATAGCATCCTCTTTTTCCGATTTTCAAGATTGTACAAATGTTTTAGTCACACAATTTCTGCAATTTTGATTATGTCGATTCATTGATAATAATGATTTTTATACTATCAGAAGCTATTTTAAACTAGAATTTTGATAGCACAGTTGGTTCCTAAATCCACAATTCGCTTACAATATACTGCCTGCATTATGAGAGCCTTTTCTAGGTCAATCAGTAGAACTCTACCAAGAAGTAACTACGTTTTAAAAACTAATAGTTTTAAACCAATTACCACATCATATAATAATACTTCATTTAGAACTTATGCTGATGAGGCAAAGGAAAAGGCAAAGACAGCAGAAGAAGATGTTTCTAAGTTGAGCGAAGAACAAAAATATGTGAAGGATTTAGAAACTAAATTAGAGTCTAAGAATAAAGATGTTGTGGAATTAAAAGATAGATTGTTAAGATCAGTTGCTGATTTTAGAAATTTACAAGAGGTTACAAAGAAGGATGTTCAAAAAGCTAAAGATTTTGCTTTACAAAAGTTTGCTAAAGATTTATTAGAATCTGTTGATAATTTTGGTCATGCATTGAGTGCTTTTAACGACGAAGATGTTAAAAAATCCAAGGAAATTAGTGATTTATATACAGGTGTTAGAATGACCAGAGATGTTTTCTTAAGTACCTTAAAGAAACATGGTATTGAAAAATTAGATCCAATTGGCGAAGTTTTCGATCCTAATAAGCATGAAGCTACATTTGAATTACCTCAACCAGACAAAGAAGCAGGTACCGTTTTCCATGTTCAACAGCTTGGTTACACTTTAAATAATAGAGTTATTAGACCAGCTAAGGTTGGTATTGTTAAAAGTGATGATAAATGAACACAAATTTGATAAGACAATAGTGTATAAAAACAAAAAGATCTACTTGTATCAATTACATTTTTCATTTGCAAAACCAAATGTTGAGTATACATATGTAAACAATAAATAACCTCTTGTATATAATTATGGTTCATTATCAGCATATATTAAAACTTTATCTCATTTATTTCAATTGGAATCTATGCTATTCTTGTAACACATTTTAAATCTCGGCAAAAGCCAGTGAGTGAGTTTTATATTAATTTAATTCAAGAGAAAATAGAATAGAAAGGCAGAAATACGGTCTACAATTATGTATTCTGAACAACCAAGGGTAACCATGCACTGACATGAGATAACATACATCTCTGACACAGAGACAGGAACCCTCTGCACTATATTTCGTGGTTGTTGAGTACTTGTGCCAGTCAGCAACTTGCGGTCTCGTTCTATTTTTACTTTGAGACTAATAGGCGTGTTACGTATATCACCGCATCACTGTAATATTTGAAATTTGAAACATGTCATTTTTAAACTTTGACAGAAATAAAAATTGCATTGGTTTGCTAGTTTCATTGCATCTTGCATACTCTTAATAAAATAATACATTATTTCACAATTAGTTGTTATCCAGCATATTATATTTAAGTAATACTGAGCTTAATAAGTCAATTGATCAAGTTTTTTGGTTGATAGTTTTACAAAAATCAGCTTTAAAGAATGGTTTCGGTAAGCCATCGAGACGCTGCCGACGATCATTCAACTCATATGGCTCCAGGAACTTCAGCGACTATAGTGGCTAATAAGTCCCCATCAAAGCAAATAAAGAGACATGTAACATTTGGCCCGTATCTTATTGGTTCGACACTTGGGGAAGGTGAATTTGGTAAAGTTAAAGTGGGTTGGACCAGGCCATCAAAGAATTTGGGAGAAATTCCAAAACAAGTTGCCATTAAATTAATAAGACGAAATACTATTGTTAAAAATTCAGAAAGAGAAATTAAAGTTTATCGAGAAATCAATGCATTAAAACATCTAACGCATCCAAACATTATTGGTCTAGAAGAGGTTTTACAAAATTCTAAATATATTGGCATTGTACTCGAATATGCCTCAGGTGGTGAATTTTATAAATACATACAGAAAAAGAAAAGATTGGATGAATTTAAGGCATGTAAAATTTTTGCAGAATTGATGAGTGGTGTAAATTATATGCATTCAAAAGGGCTGGTACATCGAGATTTAAAATTGGAAAATCTACTTTTAGATAGTAATGAAAATTTACTTATTACAGATTTTGGTTTTGTTAACGAATTCCGTCGTGATCATGAATTAATGCAAACTTCTTGTGGTTCGCCATGTTACGCAGCACCTGAACTGGTAGTTACAACAAAACCTTATAAAGGTCGAAAAGCAGATATCTGGTCATGTGGTATTATATTATTTGCTATGCTTGCAGGTTACCTTCCTTGGGATGATGATCCATCTAACCCAAAGGGTGATGATATACCAAAACTATATCATTATATTACTACAACAAAATTAAAATTTCCTGAATATATTTCTGCTCTACCAAGAGACTTACTTAGAAAAATATTAGTTTCAGATCCTAGAAAAAGAATTGATTTACCACAGCTGATTGAGCATCGTTGGTTGGAAGCCCATCATAATTTTCTAACTGTTACTTCAGGAGAATGGGATACTATAATGAAATCAAAAACGCATGAAAGAAAATCAAGAAGGAAATCACATGTTTTGATAACTAATACAAACATCAATAGATCATCACATGATAAAAGAAAAGATCGTGGTACATCTTTCATGATTACTCCTACATTTATGCCAACCACAGCAACACAGCATACTCATCAACAAGATGTGCTAGGAGAAGCAACTCTTCAAGGAAAAAGGGAAATGTCAGGAGAAAGAAGAGAAAGAAAAGCCAACAGAAGGAATTCTGTGGCCTCTGTTGCACTCAAGGCAGTTGTTGAATCCGATGAATATGTGATTGCTTCTGCTACTCCTGAGATATCTCCCATACAGCCTTACGGGTCTAATTCGCAGGATGTCTTAATCAATGAAAATATGAACCTAGATAAACCTATGAAGACAGCAGTCGGGAATGATGCTCTTTTATCCATCAAGCATACGCAGAATTCATCTAGTGAAGAAATTCTAACACCAAATATTAAAAATGACCATATGAAGGATAATAATAGTTTACATCCGTTTTCTACACATCATAAGAAACCAAGACCTGTTACTTATCATTTGACCTTGCATTCGGCCATGCCGGAGGATTCGTCAAAGCATACAACCCATGATAGTATCGAAGAATCTTCTAGACATTCCATTAGTGATGGAGATCTAAAACCATCTAATATCGATTTGTCTCCGTTTGATGTTACAGATGTAACATCGTCTTCGATTGACAATCCATGGATAGTAACAAAATTGCAACAGAACGGAAATCTCGATAATATTAAGCAAAACCATGATCAAGGTAAATTACGAACGGAGTCCCTGAATGATAATTACGCTATTAACAGGATGTCAGAAGAAAAAGATCCCATAAAAAATAATTTTAGTAGGTCATCCGAAAATTTAAATCCGATATCGAATAATGTGCTAACCTCTTCAGACCTTACAAGTAATTCGGGAATGGAAAAGATTTCAAGGAAGAGATTCAGTATACTATCTTTCTACTCGTCTTTTAATAATTCGAAAACATCGGTACATACTGAAGTATCTCCAACTTTAGCCATTTCATCATCAAGGTGCCAAAACAATTCTGACATCATCAGGAACCGTTCTGGTACAGCTTCATCTATGGCATCAGATTCAAGAGTAGCTGAAATGAATAATTCCCATATGTCAGAGCGTGATAATTCACATAATTTTAAGAAGGAACATACCCAAAAAATGAAACAACCTCCATCAAGACATAATGTCAGATCATCTATAATGGTTTCTAGTTTAGTTCAGGATACGAGGTCAACTCGAACTCCTACGAATAACACCTCAAATCAACCACAAAGAGATGCATCTCGAACAAAGAAGGTTCTTGCTTTTTTCAAGAGAAGAAGTATGAAAATTTAATAAACAATCTATTGCATAAACATTTTTACAAATTAAATAAATTTTTGTACTATAAGACTCAATCTTACAAAAGTATGGCATTAATAGTGGTCATCTTTTTTATTTATTTATTATTTACTAGAGTCTAATTACTTACTTTTTTAACGTTTAGTTCCTAGCAGTGAACAATTTATAAATACATATAAAATATATAAGAAAAATAAAATAAATAAAAAAATAAACAAACAAATGGATATATGAACTAAAGATTAAGATAACTGACTAGTTCTACTATGACATAAACAAGATAGCATTTACTTATAGGTTAGTTTACAGTTTGTTCTTTTATTTAGGCAACCGTTAATACGACCAAATAACTTTTATTGGAAGAAATTAGACTAAAATGAGATTTTTTATTAAGTTATAAATGTTAAAGAATTTACATAATATATATAACACCTGAAGCTTAAATGGTAGATGGGTACAAGAAGATTCTAACAGAAGCACCGAAAGTCTTGGTTGGTAAGTTGTTTCTGAACTTAGCTCTGACCATACCGGAGTTACCGTGAGTTCTTGTGATTTTACCCCACATAACTCTAATCTTGGAACCTCTAATTTCCTTGGAGGCTCTGTAAACATAAGCAACACGCTTACCTAAGTAGAATTGAGCATCTTGTGGGTTAGAGACATTTTCGATTTGGATTAAAGAGACGTTTGGGTTGTTAACACTCTTAGATCTTTGGTAGGATAAATGCTTACCTTTGACGTACACTAAGTTAAAAATAAAATAGAGGAGATCATAGAAATGATTCTCAAAATAAAAATTGTTAGTACTCTTGAAATTATTAATCTAAATTAAACTGGTTTTTGAATTTATCATGAAAAAATATACTATATTGGAACAGTTTTTCAATATGCTATAACATGTCATCACAATCATTTTCTCGTTATCTTTTTGGCTATATTGTTTCCATTTTTATCAACCATGAAAAAATGTTCTGCACTCATTTTGGACTATTATTCTTATCATACTATCCAGTTTATATCCATCAATATCTAATAGCATTTTTAAATGTACTCCTTAATTGACAGAAAAGAGGTTTATATTACTCTAAATGGTATGTATTTATTGCTCTACATTAACTTAAAATCTTTTATAAATTTAATCTTTAAAGTATAATTTTCCTTATCATAATTCATTAACCACTAGTTCATTAATTTTGGGTATAACATACATCTATGGGATTCAGCCATTGTTTTTGTTTTGTTTAGTCTTTTAGATTACCTATTGAATACCAACTAACGAAAGACTTATATTTCTAACTATTAAGTATGTGTGTAGTTAAAACATCCTTAGCTTAGTTACAGGGACATGGGTCTTACTCAGTTCCGGTGAACCCAGCGTAGGATCTGGAATAATTAGTGAACTCTGGTGAGAACTGGAAGAAAGTTTAGGTCAGCGCAGACCGGTCTGGTGCCAGTGAGAAGGTTGCATTCAGGCTGAGCGTATGCAACTAGAGAGAACAATAGCTAGGAAGGAAGATTGTTCCAGTGCCGAGACTGCCGAACGACAATCCACCTCGCTACATGTCGAAAGGAGTACATCTAAACGGGCGCCCAATTTTTTACAAAGATGCAAAATTAATCTTATTAAAAAAAACAAAAAAAAAACTTCCGGATGCAAGGATGCAAGAGGTATGGATGCACCGTCAATAAAAACAACAACCCTAACTTTTATACATACAACCCATGCATTACATAGAAGACTCAGTTTACCCGCAGTGTGAAAATTTTTGTTCGGTGCGAGAATTTCTTGAGGGCATCGCAAAATTTCAGTTAATGAAAAGTATAAAAAGAGAGTGTTTTTCACATTAGAAAAGTTTTATTAATTCATTTCTCTTTCTATTTTAATTTTATTCTTTCTTATAAAAAATTGTCGACGTACTTCAGTATGTTTTATACTATTAACTTTGGTTTTAAAAAAGTTTAAGGATTATTGATCTGATATGTATCAGCAATAGTACTGAGATTTTTTTAAAGTTTTTTTATTCATATTTTTCAAAGCAATGGGAGTTTAACTAACACATTCTACAGTAGGATCATTTCTATAGGAATCGTCACTCTTTGACTCTTCAAAAGAGCCACTGAATCCAACTTGGTTGATGAGCCTCATAACCTTCGTACCCTAGAGTGAGAAAAATTTATTTCGATTTAGCTTGGTCCGCAATCCTTAGCGGTTCGGCCATCTACTTTATTTTAAATTTGCTTTGCCAGTTGCAGTTTTATTTCTTTTAGTTATTTAACATTAATTGGCGCGATGATCTTTACCCTTGCTATGAACTCCTTTATTGGAGGGATAGTACATTGGGTGGGTGTGAATGGCAGTCTGACAAGTTGATCTTTTTTTTCCTAATTTATTTTGACCAAAGGTTTGGTCAATAATTTAGAAATTTAAAGATTGAATTCTAATTTTATTTATTGTACACTATATAGTCAATTATTGTAAGATACGAGGTGACTGAAAACTTCATATAGGTATTTTTATGTAAGGATACTATTTATAAATTGTATACAATGTTTTAAAACGTACATTTGATCCATGGATACGGAATTAGGGTTTAACGTTTTAGTGGTTGAGAACGATACATAACAAGGTGTGTCGTATTTTTTTGCGATAGCATTAGCTAGTTTCCTTGATATATCTCTTACCCAATCGTTATTTGTATCGAGCAATGAAATCCCTACAACATCTTCACCAGGTCTTCTTGTACGGATTCTGTTTGGGATTGAATAATGATAATATAGCAAAGTAGAGGGTTGTGTAGACTTTAAAGAATTTATATTTTCTTCATCTGGTTTACTTTTCTGGTAACAGATAGTTAAACTAATTGGTATCTTTTTGTTATTCAAATCATTTGGAATTGTAGAAATGATTTCCAGTGGTGTTGCTCCGACTACAGAGTCTTCAGCTGTAATATAATGTCTTATCGTCTTTGTTGCCATAATATGAGTTATCAGCCCTGTTAATAATTGAGTAGGTGCGGTACTTCACAAATTATTAGTAGATTTATTGCATGTTTCTTGAAGTTCCTATTTACATTTTTTTTTCGCGCCAGTTAATTTTTGTAAATTTAAAGGCTAACATGAAATTAAGTGTGTTAAAAAATGTAACTAACAAGTAAAATGATAATTAAGTTTTAGGGTTTAAATAGGATTGTACAAAAACAAGGAACTCAAGAAATTCATATAAACCTAAACTACATCCCTAATTAGGTTAGATTAAATATGACTATTGGAAAAATATATGTTATTAGTATTGTAGCAGCATTATTACCTGATTTTGCAATAGGCTGCAAAGGTGGACTACCATGGAGGTTATCGAAGGAAATGAAATATTTTAGACAGGTGACGTCTAGCACTTTTGATAATTCAAAACAGAATGTTGTTATTATGGGTAGGAAAACATGGGAATCTATTCCTCCAAAGTTCAGACCTTTACCTAACAGGGTAAATGTAGTAATTTCAAGAAGTTTTGGTTCTGAATTGAGTTTTGATACATTAGATAACGAGAAAGGTTATTATAAGACCAATTCTCTTGAAAGAAGCATCAATCAAATAAAAACAAAACTTGGTGACAAAATCGAGAGAATTTATATAATTGGCGGTGGTGAAATATACCGTCAAAGTCTTGGAATATCAGATAATTTAATGATTACCAAATTGAATTTGATGAAATCTAGTCATTTAACAACACCTGACATGGATACATTTTTGGATATTAAGCAGATTAATGACACATTTAAAGAATGTAATGATGAATTAGCACAATTTTTGCCAGCCGATGTTTCATTACCTGAACCACTAGAGCAAGACACTTATGTTGAACAAGAGAAAGGGTACGAATTTCAATACACATTATATAGGAAAAGATAGTATTTAAAAACATAATCATAAACATAATTCTATCACCATTTAGGGACTCCTAGCAATACCATCGGCATGGCAAATTCTTAATTCATAGTCGGTAATACAATAAGCATATGGGATTGGTAAATAAATAAGTAAGCAAGTAAATATATAAATATGACGTGCTTCAACTTAACCGGTGAACCAAATTAGACGTAGAATATGATGAACACACATCTGTTGCCAACAAAAAAAATGCTCGAGAAAATAAAAAAAGAAATTCTGAAATTTTTTTTTTTGGTGCCTATCAAACACCCCGCCTATCTACAAATTTTCCGAAGACGCTTAAATAATCCCGCTTAAACAAAAGGAATTTGATTCCATTGATCTCAAACGAGAGATACGTATCTGCCTTTTGATCGTTTATGGATACTTATTGGTCATAATTCAGTCGTAGTGGTCCTGCCAAGAAAGCCTAATTTGTCAGAATTCGCATTCGTCGTATCATTTTTTTTCATGTTATTCCATGGGTTAGTTAGAACTGTATTCGTGGAGTTGTTCAACAAAGACGGCTCGTTTGATCCCTCCAACGACTTCTTGCATTAAACAAAATTGATTACCGGTAATTAAAAACAAGCGGTCGTCTCTATGGCTTTTCTCTCGTTGTGCATAAACAGCTGAGTAACATGATCCACGATAGTTGACTTGTCTTCTAATTTGTAGATGTACATTCATGCATTTATTCCAAGTTAAGCAAATATATATATATATAGTGAAATCAATTCTTGTATAAAAATTTCTAATAACAAATTTTTTAGCCGATCACTCACCATTCATTAAACAGTCAATAAAGTACTAAAAAACAGTTATTAACTTTAGAATAATTATTTTATCCCATCATGTCAGATTATGCAAGCTCTTCTTCATGGACTTCATTTTTGAAATCAGTTACATCATTCACAGGTGATATTTCTTCATTGACAGCACCACCATTTATCCTTTCCCCAACTTCTTTATGTGAATTTCCAAAATATTGGGGTGAACATCCAGATTTATTCTTAAAGGCTTCTTTTATTAATGAAGATAACTATAAAACTGCATTTTCAGAATTACCAAACTTGCAATCACCAGAAGTTGGTCGTATGATTGCAGTAACGAAATGGTTCATCTCAACTTTAAGATCTCAATACTGTTCTAGAAATGAATCCATGGGTACTGAGAAAAAACCTTTAAATCCATTCTTGGGTGAATTATTTGTTGGCAAATGGGAAAATAAAGATAATGAAGATTTTGGTGAGAGTGTTTTATTAAGTGAACAAGTTTTTCATCATCCACCAAAAACTGCATACACTCTATTTAATGATAAAAATGACGTAAGATTTGAAGGTTACAATCAAGTCAAAGCTACTTTCAGCAAGACACTTATGTTAAGTGTTAAGCAATTAGGTCATGCTGTATTACATGTCAAAGACGAATCATTTTTAATAACACTACCTTCTTTGCATATTGAAGGGCTATTAGTTGCTGCACCATTCGTCGAATTACATGGTAAATCATTTATTCATTCATCATCTGGTCTCCTGACAGTTATTGAATACTCTGGCAGAGGTTACTTCTCTGGTAAGAAAAATAGATTTAAAGCAAAAATATACAAAAACATAATGGAATACACTTCTAAGAGTAGTCCATTATATACCATGCACGGTCAATGGTCTGGTTCCTCAAGCATTACAGATGGTGAAACTGGTGAAGAATTAGGTGATTTTTATGTTGCTGCAAACCATGAAATAGAACACATTAATGTTAAACCAATTGAAGAACAACATCCATTAGAAAGTAGAAAAGCTTGGGAAAAGGTTGCTCAAGGTATTATTGCAGGTGATATGACTATAATCTCCCAAGAAAAGAGTACGTTGGAGAAGAATCAAAGAGAATTAAGAAAACAAGAAGAAGAAAATGGTATCGACTGGGAAAGAAGATGGTTCACCGATATTGATTACACTACAGTCGGCAAGGATGATACATTAAATAAGACTGACGAAAGGTTTATTCAATTGTGTGCTTCTTCAAATATGTCGACAAAGAATGTACCAAGTGGAACTTTTGTTGGTGAAAAAGATGACTTAAAAACCGAAAACGCTTTGCACTGGAGATTTAAAAGAGAGTTATGGGATAATGAAAAGGAAGTCAAAGTTTAGCATAACACTAACGTAAAAAGCATATATTTTGTCTATCTAATGTATAATTTTTAATTCATAATTCGAGACACGTAAACAATATTTAACCAAAACTCGCGTAGAAGTAAATACTTCAATAGACAATGGAGATCAAATATAGATATATATCTCTTGGATGAAATTGATATGCTAAAGGAAATATTCATAGCATTGACTTAAAAAGTAGTTAGCAATAACAATACTAAATGAAGACTAATCTAATTATCGTCCCCTGCCATTCAGTTTGGAATTTTTCAGATAATTGCCAATATAACAGTAATTTTCACTTAGGCGAATCAACAGATCAGTGGTCACTAGCACCTTTTCAATATGAAGGTAACGATCATATTTCATTCATTAAACACGGTCTGCGTGCAATTGTAGAACTGCTAAGTGAATTGGAAAGCTCCATCGTCATCTTCAGCGGTTCTCAAACGAAATCTGAGTTGGGTCCCATGTCTGAGGCACAAAGCTATTACTTTCTCGTACAGAACCTAATTAAATATTACACGAATAACAAAGAGGAAGCCCCAAATCTACCTTCTAATTTTGATAATGAGATTTTATCTTACCTAAATAGTATATCTTCGTACCTTGAACACCAGAAATTGAGTTTGCCAGATTTATTTCAACCAGAATATACCAGTACAGAAGAATTTTCTTTGGATTCATTCGATAACCTATTATACTCTATTGGTAGGTTCCATGAAATATTTAATAGATATCCAAATACCATCACTATTATAGGTTTTGGATTTAAAGAAGAGAGATTTGTGAAATACCATGCAAAAGCTATAGATTTCCCGGAATCTAAGATAAAATATGTGTCGATTGGTCCGGAACCTACAAATTATTCAAAAAAACAGTTGGATGAATACTTCTCAAATATAAATAAGGCAGAAGGTAAAAATGCATTGAATCATTTTGCAAAAGATTGGTATGGCACACTCACTCCTTTGGTAGACAAAAAACAAACTCGAAATCCATATAATAGAATCGCTAAATATGCTATTTTGGATCTATTAAAATTAAATAAACCTATACATGATAGTGAAGTACACTTTAATTCATTTATTAAAGGTAAAATGCCGTGGTCCTTGTAAGATACATAATGATTTTAAATAATTGATATTATATAACTTCTAACTTTTGTTGTAATTCCTTTCTCTCCCTTTCCCATTCCTTTACCTTTCCAAACTTCTGCTCTAACTCCTCCATTTCATTATCAATAGTTGTTATTGCTTCGTCTGTACCTAACGCTTGTAATTGCCAAGTAGCGTCTTCTCCAGTAATTTCCAATAGTAAATCGTGGTATTTAATCAAAGATGGTCTTTGAGATATAGTAACAAAATTAAAATGGTAGCTTTTTAACAAGCTGAAAAGATAATCTTCCATATCAACACTAATAGCATTTGTTGCTTCATCGAGAACAACATACCTAGGTTTGTGGAACATTATACGTGCAAAATTCATTCTTTGTTTCTCTCCGCCACTGAGTACATCTTTCCAATCAGCTACATTATCTAAATATGACCAACCTCTTCCTCTTTTTAATAGATATTCCAATTTAACTTCTTTTAAGACTTGCACTAACAAAGAATCCTTATAACCACTGTCAAAGAATTGATCAGTAGACATAGGGTAAATAATTTGATCTCTCAGAGTTCCACCTTTAGTAAAATATGGCTTTTGTGGAACGCAGAAGATATCTCTTTCTGCTGGCTTAGAAAGTAGACCATTTTTATTATAAATGGGCCAAAGCTCCGCAATGATTCTTTGAATAGAACTTTTACCACAACTATTCGGTCCTAATATTAGGAGACTAGAACCTGGCCCATTGATGAAAGGTAAAGTAATATCATTAATGGCCGAAAAGTCTTGAATTGAATTTGCCTTGGATGATATAGGTTCCATGGTTTGAGGAATTTGTAAGGTTAATCGTTTTACTAGTTTATGTCCTGTTCTACCTTTGCTAGATGGAATAATGACGTCAATATTTTCTAAACGCAAACCGTTAAAATTATGTTGAACAGTACCCTGTATGATATCTTCATCTGTTCTATTTCCTGTATTTGCATTGTTGTTATTATTTATAGAACTAGTTAATAGTTGTCTACCTGTTGCGGGTGTCAAGCTAACGCCAAAATTAAATTGAATAGAGTGAACTCTATGTAACGCACATATAAGAGTAAATATTCTATTAGCGTAACCTGTTAATTGCGAAATATCTTTAATCGAATGCATTAATCTTGAACCAGCGTCCGCCAATGACAACATAAGTCTCTTGTTTACAATGAAGTCTTTCATATTGCTTTGTTCTGAAGTATTATTAGTTGTAATGCTTGTCATAACAATTGGAATCGATGCAAAAATATAGCCCAAACCAGACCAAGTATATTTTAAAATATAATCTTCAATCATAGTATACTTGAATTTTTTTTTACTAACGTCTAACATTCTTTCCATTAATGTTTCATATAAAATTTTTACCTTTGTTCTTTCTACTTCTGTTCCTTGGTAAAAAGCAATTTCTTCATTATTATTAATTAAATTCAAATGGTAGTTATAATAATTACCATCTGCAGCTGAACTTGCACTAGATAATTTCCCTAATGGAGGTGTGTAACTTCTTAATATATAACCTGTAATGAAATAATTAACAAAGATACCAGCAACGCCAAGAGAACCTAAATTATCTCTTAAATAGAAAGAAAAAAAAACTAGATCAATGACAGGTTTGGCAATATTGGCAAAAACGGAACATGTAGCATCACAAAACCTTGTAATATCGTTTGTAATAGAATTATCTATATTTTTGATAACAGAACTGGATGCCTTAGTATCAAACATTAGTTTATAGAATGCTTGACGTTTATCCAGATAAATATCATGGATATATCTGGTTAAATTTACTCTGAAGTTTAAACTTAATTTTCTTTGTAATAGTTTAATAGCGCTATTTGTATATGATGCTGGTAATGCAATTAAAAACCATACCATTAAATCCGTCAAAAACTTTTTTGATTGACCAGAAATTATATCTCTAACAATCTGACCATCCAATCGTGTAACAAACAAAGATAACCATGTTCTCATAACCAAAAAAAAAATTTGAAGAGTTAATAATAATGCATTTTTATCAAACCAATTTGGGATCAAAATTTTTGACAGTACACTCATTTGATTAAGAAATTTGGAATAAAAAAGTTGAGAATTATTTATATTTCCAGCTTCAACAATCTTATAAATAAAACTATCATGTTCATAAAGATCATCTCTTTTAGGTTTGATAAAAATTTTCTTCTTTCTTCGTTCTTTTTGTAATTGTAAAGTCATATCGTTATTTTCATTAAATTCACTTGTTAATTTAACATCTGGAATATACATAATCCTGGCACCTGATGCCAATTGCATTTGAGACCTAGTTCTTCTTAATGTTGGTTTGGAACGCCTAACATTCCATGAATAGTTATAAACATTGTAACAACATTGTATCAGTTTATATGCACCATATGATGCACCAGAGAATATAGTTAAGGAAGAAAGGATTAATGAGAAAAGAATATATTGTGCCCTTTTTTTATATCTAGTTTGCGATGCAGGTAATTTTGCTATTTTTAATAGATGTTTCAGTACAACCAGTACATAGTTTTTTAACGATACTTCTTTTAACTGTAATCCAATACAAGTTGTATGTAAATTCAATAAAGCAGTTCTCAATTTAAGTTGAATAATTGAATCAATCATAGTAGTGGTATCGTCAGTTAACTAAACTTAAAAAAAGGCAAGAAATGAATGGATAGTAAAATTGTAGAGGAGAGCAAAAAAACAAAAAGAATCCAAACTAATCGTTATCCTATCTTATATTTATAGATCTTCCATAATTTTAGCCGCTCAACCTCTCCAATATTTTTCCCTCTTTTTATCGAATTGGGGTAAACAGCCCATCTCGTCGTATCAAATTACATGCGGCTTTAGTCAAAATCTGTTAATTTATTCAGAAATTGCCGTACAAATAAAGGATTAAACAATAAAATGAACTTCAAATACAAATAAAATTATTTTTTGTTGACTATAGGAATTAAAAGGAAGAGAAACTTGATTAGTTTATCATTTCTACAATTGTGGGGTAAACAATGGGATATAAAATAAGTTGGTGAATTGTTTGAAACAATAATAATTAGTTTTTGATGACTGTATCCTGGAATAATTAGCGATTCTGCGGTGTTCCAGAAAAAATAAAAAATTTGAAATCCGATTGCAAGACTTGCAATTTCTCGATTCTCGTTTCTGGGCTGGAGATTTGGTTCTTCAAGATCAGTCTTCGAATTAATCCGAAGGATTAGTAATTTATTAAAACCATTCTGTAATTGAAAAACTATGTAGTTGTAACTATTAAAGAAAATGACTAAAGAACACTTTAATTATTCTACTTCTCAATTACATGATGGACCAACTTTCTACAAACCATTAGTTGAAAGAATCGAACCATTTCAATGTAAATTGAAGAATTCTGAAGCTATTGCTACAGCTCTTCCCGTATTTCACCATAGTCAAATTCCTAAATCCTTAGTTGAATTTCTAAGAGATGAATTCAACAAAGAGATTGAAAGAGGTGATACTTATCCTCAAAGTAAAATATTGAGTACGGAAGAATTCATAGATTATTGGTTTCATTCCTTCTGTGTCATTTTCTTAGAGACAAAAGAACTAGTCATCCCAGACAACATTACCAATACTGAAGATTGGTCAAGATTGGTATTAGGTACTTTCTACATTAAACCAAATTATATGCCACGTTGTTCTCATATCTGTAACGCTGGGTTTTTGGTTAACTATGCTCATAGAGGTAAGAAAGTTGGCTACAGATTGGGTCAGATTTATTTAAAATGGGCACCATTGTTAGGTTACAAATACTCCGTCTATAATTTAGTATTTGCTACCAATACAGCAAGTTGCATCATTTGGGATAATCTAAAATTTGATAGAATCGGTCTGGTTCCAAAGGCTGGGCTATTAAAAGGTCATGATGGATTTGTCGATGCTATTATCTTTGGTAAAGATTTAACCAACATCGAACAAGAACTCTTCGACGATCTAGTTCAAGTATAAACTTTTCACCAGCATATTTTTGCCCGTCATGCATTTTTACTTCCTTTATGTTTATAAATGTCAACCCCAATACTTATTTGATTTCTGTTTGATCTCGTTTCCAGGTTTATAGGGTTTTACACTATATAGTAACAGTATTACATTAGTCTAAATTTTTTTTTTGTAGTATTATTTTTCTTTCAATACTCAAGTTCTGATTTAAAATCAGACAAATGCAGCCTTTTAAGTATAATTAATATTTTATTCATTTGCCTTTGTTTACATGATCTGCTGTTTTCTTGCTATTATATAATATTATTTGTTTATTTTTAACTAAATGGTCGCATAAAGTAAACAAAAAATTTTCAATTCGTCGCCCGTTTAGCACAATTATTCGGAATCAGATCAGCCAACTGCAACCTTGTACATAATATAATTATATTAAGAAGCTATCTCTACCTTTAACTGTTTATTAAATTTGCTGTATTCATTGAAATCTTGGAATTTAGTTGAACAGAGAAGATTTACCATTATGGGTGTCGCAGATTTAATTAAGAAGTTTGAGGGTATTGGGAAAGTAGGTACCTCTGAAATAAGTTCTATTTCTCAACCTATCCCTTCCAAGATCCAAATTCCAGCTGAAATTGCTAAAGAATCTGGAGAGGAGCTATCAAATATAGAGGAAGAAGAAAAGAATTCTAAAGAGCAAGATGCGTCAGAAACTGAAGTTCCAGTAAAGGTCGAGGAGGAAGAAACTATTTCAGTTGAAGAAACTAAACCAGAAATAGAAAACTATGAAGGTATAGTGGAAGAAAGCAATGCTCAAGATGACACCAAAGAAGAAGAGCCAGAAGAAGAAGAGCCAGAAGAAGAAGAGCCAAAAGAAGACTTATTAAAAGAAGAATTAAATGAAGAAACTAAAGAAGAAAATCCCGAGGAGAAAGTTTCTGTTTCTGTCGATTCCAAAGATAATGAAGACCATGAAAAGGTTGATGTTACCATTAATGAAACTTCTCCTTCTGAAAACTATGAAGTTGAAGAACAAAACTTAGAAATTTCAGAACAAAATGTTCCAGAAATTACTGGTAGCAAAAATAAAAAGAAGAAGAAGAAGAACAAGAAAAAGAAGAACAATAATAACAACAACAACAATGGCGAAATCGCATCTGATTTGACTAATGCCGTAGCCGAAGTCAACAACTTGGAAGCTGTTGACGATCCAGAGCTTAGGCACCGATAAACAACATGATTCAGAAGAGCTAAAAGCAATGACACAAGATGTGAAAGAAGAAACGTTAGAAAACATTGCTCATGAGGTACACCCAATTCAAACTCCTCAGGAGGCTAATCAAACAGAGGTACCAAGTAGCGATAGTCGTATCGGTCGTGATGATCCGTTTGAATTTGGTAAACGTAGTTTAACAGAAAGTTCCGATGTTTGGGACCACAACGCATGGGATAATATCGAATGGGGTGAAGAACAGGTTGAACAGGCATACGAAAAGATTAACGAACAAAAGAAGTTCCCTGTTTCTGATTTTGACAAAAATTTATACAACAATAATCCAGCTAGATACTGGGATATCTTCTACAAGAATAATAAAGAAAATTTCTTTAAAGACAGAAAGTGGCTTCAAATCGAGTTCCCAATCTTGTATAGTTCAACAAGAAAGGATGCAGGTCCAGTTACTATTTTCGAGATTGGTTGTGGTGCTGGTAATACTTTTTTCCCAATTTTAAATCAAAATGAAAACGAAGATTTGAAAATTATTGCCGCTGATTTTGCTCCAAAAGCTGTGGAACTAGTTAAGGAATCACCAAATTTTAATTCAGAATATGGTTCTGCATGTGTTTGGGATTTAGCCAATACTGAAGGTAAACTTCCAGAAGGTATTGAACCACATTCCGTTGATATTGCTGTTATGATATTCGTTTTCAGTGCATTGGCACCAGAACAATGGGACCAAGCCATGGAAAATCTTCATAGGATTATGAAACCAGGTGGTAAAATCTTATTCCGTGAATATTCATTTGGCGATATGGCTCAATTAAGATTCAAGAAGAACAGAATTCTTGATGATAACTTTTATGTCAGAGGTGACGGTACCAGAGTCTATTTCTTCACTGAAGAAGAACTAAGAAATATTTTCACCAAAAATAAATACTTTGTTGAACACAAGATTGCTATCGACAGAAGGTTATTAGTGAATAGAAAGAGAAAATTAAAGATGTATCGTTGCTGGATTCAAGCAATGTTCGTAGCATCTGAATGATTCTGAATCTATTTTATTAATAATTGTCATTAATTTCCCATATAATTCAGATATTTATATATACATATATAAGCATACCACATAATATAAAGAAAATCATAACACAATATATATATATATATTTGTTCTCATTATCAAGTTTTTTAATTGTTATTATTTAACCGTAATTTCACGTGCTTAACAAAACTTTGAAAGAGTAAGCGATAGAAAAAATTGATAGGGTAGTCATTGCAAACTATGTAACCTGCATTTACAAACGCTTATTACATTGAAATAAACGATGATATATAATTGCATGATTGGCACCGCAAAGGCTTTAGGTTGTCCCTCGGAATAAAATTTTGTTTGTTTTGATTTTAAATGAGAATAAATATACCATTAAGAATGATGAGCAGGACGTATAATGACGCAATCAATGCTTTAAATTCTCTACAATCAAACTATGCCAATTTAATGGCCATTAGAAAATCAGGTATTCACAAAAATGAAATGGCAATTTTGGAGATGATTGAATGGTCGAGAAGAATTGGCTATTCAGTAACTGATTTCAATAAATTAAATATTATTCACATTACAGGTACCAAGGGTAAAGGGTCTACTGCAGCTTTTACTAGCTCTATATTAAACCAATTCAGCGATAAATTACCAAAAATTGGGTTATATACATCACCTCATCTGAAAACGGTAAGAGAAAGAATCAGAATCAATGGCGAACCGTTATCAGAAGAGAAATTTACGCGATACTTTTATGAAGTATGGAATAAAATAGAATCTTCTTCATCTCATCTTGATAAATTTCCACATATGACACCAGGTGCTAAACCTGGTTATTTCAAATTTTTAACATTACTTTCATTCCATACATTTTTGCAAGAAGGATGTGATACTTGTGTATATGAGGTAGGTATTGGAGGCGAATATGATAGTACTAATATCATCAAACAGCCAGTGGCTTGTGGTGTATCCTTATTAGGTATCGATCACACCTTTGTGCTAGGTGATACAATCGAGGAAATTGCATGGAATAAAAGTGGAATATTTAAAAATAATGTACCGGCTTTTACAGTTGAACATCAGCCAGAAGCTGGCTTAAAAGTTCTAAAGGAACGTGCTATCGAACGTCAAACATCATTAACCGAAGTTCCAATCTTTGATGACCTCAATCATATTAAATTAGGAATTGCAGGTAGTTTTCAGAAGATAAATGCTTCTCTAGCAATTGCTTTGGCCTCACAAGCTTTGTTTTCAATGAACCTAATATCAGAACAGCTAAAGATAGAGAATCATTCTAGGTTAACTAAGAAATTTTTAAGAGGAATAAAAGAAACAAAATGGGAAGGTCGTTGCCAAACGATCAAACGTCATAAAAATACTTGGTATTTGGATGGTGCACATACCAAGGATAGTATAGAGGCGGCAGCTACTTGGTGTAGAGAAGTTATGGAAGATTCAACGCATAGAAAAGTCCTGCTATTTAACCAACAAAGTAGAGATGCAAAAGCTTTAATTCATTATATGAATGATAAGTTATTTCCCGATGTTCATTTTGATGATGTCATCTTTACAACTAATATTACCTGGGATTCAGGCTCGTACAGTGCAGATTTGGTATCGATGAATACTTGTCAAGAAGATGTAGAACAATTAAAAGTTCAAAATGCTCTAGCTGAGGAATGGAAAAAAATCGATAAAGAATCGAAAATCCATGTATTACCAAACATCGAGGCAGCAATAGGTTTGATTGACAGCTTAAGTGGTCAATCATTGGAAATTTTTGTCACTGGTTCACTACATCTTGTTGGTGGTGTATTGGTAGTTTTCGATGGTAAATAGACATGTTTTTATCATGTACACATATGGCCTTAAGAACTATCCCTAAAGAATGGATTTATTAACAGATTATAGAATAATTTTATGTAATACAGGGCTGATCTGTTGAGTCTGTTCCATACCACATCGCCCAAGTCTTGAAGTATTTTTTATGTAACTTTGAATTCATATCCTCATAATTTTGCATAGCTCTTATAGCGTCGTCTATATTGAGATATATTACTGAAACACATAATTTTCGGGATATTATTGGAACTATTCGTTGTAAATCTCCAAATACTGAAAAATCACGTTTTAAATCTTCTACATCAAATTCTACAATCGAATTTTCAGAATATTTATTGTGTCTCTTCAAAATTCTCCTTTTTGAATACTTCTTAAGAATCAAACATCTGCTAACTTTTGAGTCATTGTAAAACGTATAAGGAAGCATCGATTGGAAGAAATAAGAATATTCTGGTAGTTCACATTCTTTCCATTCCACATTAAGACATAACCCATTTACTTTAAATAAGTTTGTTTTACCGTAGTGCATAAATTCGTCTGCATCACCAGGCTTTAAAAAGTCAAGGACAACTTCACTAAGACTTTTTGGGAACAGTGATTCGTTGGAAACTAGAATTTGACGTAATGGACCACCTTTCACTTGTGCAATAATACTTTCAAGGCCAGTTTCTTTTGGAATATTAGTTAATAATATCTTTGTCTTTTTCGTTTCACCGAAGCTATAAGGAAGATGCCCCATAGCTTTATTGGAGCTATTTATACCTTTGATATTCGAATTGGTAGTTACTAATTTTGGAACTTTCAAGTTTGGGTCTTCATATTCTTCAGCTTCCATATTTAGCTCTTCTCTATTCATTTTACCGTTTACATTCAATTTGCTAGTAACTGTACTAGATGTTTCATTATAATTAAATATAAAACCGCTTGTATTCAGTAGAAAACTATTACTCTCAACTTGAACGCAATTTTCATTTTTCACATTTGATATTTTATATTTTCTTATTGAGTCATCTGCAGTAATATATGGTTTAATTTTTGTTTTATTTCCTTTGGAACTATTTTCTGAACCGAGGAAGTATGTTTTAGCAAAATATCTAAATCCATGATGTTTGGCCGTTTTTCCAACTGGATTTGACCACGTCATGAAATCTTGTCCATTCTTAGGACTTAATGGCGCTTGTTTTATATAAACTATTCCTGTTTGTGTTTTATTTTGAAATTCTTGGTGTTGTTTCATGTTATATATTATTTAATGTTAGCTAGTATTAGTTGTCTTTTTTATTTGATAACTATAAGACTAATGGATATGTATCCATAAATCTTCTTCCTTTTTTTAAAGTATATTAAACAAATGTCGTTTCTTTATTTTGTTCATTAGTGACGTTCAGCAAATTGCGACGCCCCATTTCCATTTATGTCTCTAAAATATTAAAAAAAAAGTGGTAATTTCTAAATGTTGAACCGCCACTTCAGAGTTGATAAAAATAAATAAAAATATTTGCCCTTATACGATGATATAGCTTTTTAAATTGATTTAAATAAGAAAGTTTTTACTGTATGAGAAATTATTGTTTTACATCACACATATCACCACGACGAGACGTTTCTAACTTCATTAATTCACGTAGTGCCATTGTTGCATATGCTGAAGTACCTAATTGCATTTTGATTAAAACAGCAACTTTATCGCCGCCATTATCAGGCATGAATCTTTCTAGTTTAGTTTTCATATACTTTTGACCGTTCTCCTTACCAATTTTGTTATTTAACATCTCTAAATCAGTATTCAATAATTGTTGAGTAGGATCAGTATAATGGACGATTCTGTATTCTAATTCCTTAGGTTTTTGAATAACATTTCTATAAGAACCAGCAAGGGAAAAATCACGAACTTTTCTTCTCATAGCAAAAGGATCCATACCATCAATCTTCATAATATCCACATAAAGTTGCTTCAATTCTTCACTAGGTGGATAAATAATATCGAAACCAGGTGTTGGAAGAACAACATCTGACATGCTATGTTTTCCAGAGTCAACATCTTCCTGTGTCAATGCCTTTGCTCTTACAAATTCTATTTTACTTAAATCTTCATCAAAGTCATCTAGTTCTGTTGTTTGCTGTTCCTTAGCAGAATTATCGATCACCAAATCACCTGCAACAACTTTCAGACCATGAATTTCAATTCTTCTACTTGCAACTGCATTCCAGACGTAACTTTGGTAAGCATGAATGTACATAGTTCTTAAATTTCTTGGAATTTTCATAATTGCAGTGTAATATGCATTTGATGAATATTTACCATCATCATCCTTCATTTGATTAGACAAAGAATATAGAATAGAATTTTCAGCAATACATTGTCTTGGCATCTTTTTTAATGCCTCAGAGGCATCCTTTGTCGAAGCCCAAATTTGTCGAGCTTCTTTAGATTTTGGTAAAACATTTTCCTGATCAGATAATATTAATTCAACAGCCTGCTTCCAATTTTCGAGTAATATTTCTTTACCAACAGTATGTGTAGATATACTGAACGTACCGAATCTTTGCATACCAAAATAATTAACAAAACCATTACTTGTCAAAGATTCACATCCTTTCTTTAAAATACTATCTAAGTCCACAGTTTCATTTTTAACTTTAACATCTCTTATGGCAATAGCGAACTCATTGCCGCTTAATTCACCTAAATTAAGACTTTCATGTTCAAACTTATAACAACCAATTGTCATACCTTTTAAAGTTCTATTCAATGCATTTAACCTATCCACGCTGATCTTGGACAAAGATAGTCTCTGACAAGTAACAGCTCTTCTATCCTTGGTACCAGCAAATCTCATTGTTTTAGTAGGAAGTCTTAATAATTTACAAATTATATTTACTGCATCCATAGTGTCTTTATTTTCTTTTTGTAAAGTGAAATGTAAGAACTCCTTTGTTGGGCCATAACCCCAATTTTCTACTCCGTTTGCATCCTTTGTTTGCTCAACGATCAATTGCTTATTCACTCTTGAATTTTTGTTATTTCTTGCAATTTTGAAAGAATTTGAATCAGTTGTGACAGATTCTAGTTCATTATTGAATGCAGTACGTAATAATTGATGAATATTAGTTCTTGTGCTCTTTTCATCAAATGATTTTTCACTTTCCATAGTAATGGCAGTTTTATAAACTTCTTCTATCTTTTCAACATCGCCTTCACCAAGTATCTCAACTAACTGAGTTCTTAAATTAGGATCAACAGTAAAATCACTTCTTTTGGCATTTTCCTCCTCACGTTTAGCATCCTTTTCTTCTCTAGACATTTGTTGCTTTTTTGGCATTTTGAAACCTTTATCAGTTAAATGTACAACAGTACCATTGTTATCAATTTCATTAACTAAGAAATCTGTGTATCTTTGTTTGATTTGACCAGTAAAACCTGGAATTTCTGGTGATAAAAACAAAGTTATACCAACATCCTGTTCAGTAATACCATTATCGATTACTGTTTCCTGAACTTTTAACTTCTTAATCAAAGAATCATTGGCCGTTCCAACTGCTTCTTCGGCAGTTCTCTTTACTGGTTCTTCTGTAGACATCGTCGATTTGTACTCTTTAATTTAACTCTTCCAACAGTTCATCCAAGTGATGAGATTGATTCGATGGGATAGATATTTTTTTTTCTTTTCATGTAAATTGAAAAATTTCAATTTTCATGTAGGGCGCTGCTTTTAAAGTAAATAAAGATTATATCAAATTGAAATATTATACAATATATAACACAGTAAACATTATACTTCTTGTTAGCCGGCATCAAAGTTATATTATAAATATCGAGTGCCTGTTATGTCGGGTGAGTCAGAGTCTATTGAGGAAGGTATCTCAAAGAAAATAGATAATGTGGATAATCTTGCAATAAAAGCCAGGGTTTGGGTTAAAAAAGGTGATGAAGAGAGATTAGCAGAAATTCTATCAATAAACACGCGGAGATCATTGCCAAAGTTCTATATTCACTATGTTAATTATAATAAACGTTTAGATGAATGGGTTTTAACTGATAGAATTAACCTTGAGAAAGAGGTAGTATTTCCTATACCAAAGGAAGTAAATGATAACAAGACTAAACAAAAAAATAAAAAGAAGAAGGTAGATGATTTGACAAAAAACGCAGTAATTGATGATCTAAAAGACTCTACACCAGAAGTGTCCGATGTAATGGATTTAGATGACTTAAATGTTCAAGGTTTAAATAATGATGTGTCTGAAGAAGATGAAATCAAGAAATTAAGAACTTCAGGTTCCATGACACAAAATCCTCATGAAATTTCCAGAGTTAGAAACTTAGACAAAATTATTATGGGTAAGTATGAAATTGAACCATGGTATTTCTCACCATACCCTTTAGAACTGACGGATGAAGACCATATATACATTGACGATTTTTCCTTGCAATATTTTGGATCTAAAAAACAATATGAAAGATATAGAAAGAAGTGTACATTACAACATCCACCTGGTAATGAAATCTATCGCGATGATTATGTGTCATTCTTCGAAATAGATGGTAGGAAACAGAGAACGTGGTGTAGAAATTTATGTTTATTATCAAAATTATTTCTTGATCATAAAACGTTGTATTATGATGTCGATCCCTTTTTATTTTACTGTATGACAAGACGAGATGAACTAGGTCACCATCTAGTTGGATATTTTTCTAAAGAAAAAGAGTCAGCAGATGGTTATAATGTCGCATGTATTTTAACATTACCACAATATCAGAGAATGGGTTATGGTCGATTACTAATTGAATTTTCTTATGAATTATCAAAGAAAGAAGGTAAAGCAGGTTCCCCTGAAAAACCATTATCAGACTTAGGTCTATTATCATATAGAGCATATTGGTCTGATACACTTATAAAATTCCTTGTCGAACATGGAAAGGAAATCACAATTGACGAAATCAGTTCAATAACGTCGATGACCACAACTGATATATTATTTACCGCAAAAACATTGAATATTTTGAGATACTATAAGGCACAACATATCATATATCTGAATGACGAGATCATAGAGAGATATGAAGTTTTGAAAGCTAAAAAGAGAAGAAGTATTGATCCGTCTAAGCTAATATGGACACCACCTGTGTTTTCAGCCTCCCAATTGAGGTTTGCATGGTAATAAATATTCTTAAATATATAAATATATATAGTAATGAAGATAGACAAATGAAAAAGATATTATATATCTAAATGAATATTTATTATTATTTGATTATTTAAATGATATATGTACAACTAAATAAAATGTGCACAAGTAAATTATATAAAAACAAAAAGAGTCATTAAAAAAAGTTCATTATTTAAAAAAGTGGGAATCAAAAGAGAGGAAAGGATTTAATCAACAATTTTAAATGCAATATCGGACATACCGTATTTGTCTCTATTATCATAGTATAATTTTTCTAATTCTTTAATATATAAATCATGATAATAATTAACAATTTTCTCTGGAGGATTATGAATTTTTTCCTTAATATAAATTGGATTTCCTGTAACAATATCAATAGGATTTCTAAATGGTAATAAACCAAAATCATAATTAAATAAACCTCTTGCATAAAAAATTGGTATTGTAAAACCGAAATTTTCTTTTACCCAAAATTGAACATTTCTTAACATCGAATTATTTTTTGTTTTTAGAATATGATAGCTATTATTTTCACCGAATGCAAATGTTGGTACTAGACCAACGTTACCAGTCTCGAGTGCTAGTTTGATAAAACCTTTTCTTCTATTTAAAATTAATTCTACTGTGTTTTCCGAACTTAATAAAGATTCTCTAGCACCACCTACGACAATACAGATCGATTGATTATTTTGTAAAACTTTTAAAGCATTTTTCTTTGATACTGAAGTTACACCCAAAGCTAATAAATAATCTCTATAAAATGGAATATGAAATTGTGTAACTAAAGTCATTAATGATATTGGAATACCTGGAAATTTCTTTGACCATTCACAACCTTCTGTACCGAAAGCACCGAAAGCACCCAACGCACCGATACCATGTGGATGATAACCGAATATATAACGCGGACCTGTTGGTTTTAAAGAATTTGTTGTTATATTATCATTATCTGATCTTTTTTTAATATTAATAAAGTATTTTGTTGACCAAATTTTGAATTTCCAAGTTTTATCCATTTTTTTTTCAATATCTTCCTTATTTTTTGAAGTTTCATATACAAAAGTCGGTTTTAGATTTGTTGTTTTAGATAAACTAATTGGAAAATATTGACAATATAAATGCCATATATGCCATGATCTAAACCACAACGAATATCTTTTCACCACGTTACCATTTGCTGGAGATTTATCCTTGAAGAAATATATTAAATATGGTACTAGCATAATCCAACAAATTGGTGCTGATAATATAAATAAGTTCAATACAGTGAATATTACAAATGAGGAACAATGCCATGCAACAATCATTGTTTGTAATCTTCTTCTTAATGGTGTATTAATTGAACAACATGAATCCAATGAAGGTTTATTTTCATCATTTTCTAATTTATTACCAATTTTTTTTTCCTGTTTTCTATTTGTTATTATTATATTATCATTAATGTGGTCATTATGACTGCTTGAATCATCAGATCTTAAATCGAACGCAGTTGTTGTGCCAACACTTGAATTAGTATTAAATGTGTCACCTGTCATAATGAAAGCGTATAGTTTTTTCTACTTCTACTTCCAATATCAGTGATTTAAATATATGGTTATATGTAATGTAAAATATAGCGATTTGCGTTGGAACTTTTCTGTTATGATAAATTATTTTTCTATTTGTCAGAAGCTCCCATTTACAATACTTTTGAAAATTCGCCGACAACTTGTGTTTCCTTCTTTCTCCTTCCCCTCCCTTTGGTTGCAGATCGGGCTGCCTTTAAAACATCCATCATGATACCCGGTCACATGATCAAAGAAAAACCGAATTTTTTTTTTATTTATCTGATTATAGTAATAATCAACAAAAAAAAAAAGAGACAGAAAATTGCATTGGATAACTGTCGTTAAGGGTTTGGTAGATGCAATATTATCAAACATCAATAATTTGCCTGCTCTCTGTCATATGTCACAATCCTTAAACGCCCTTAGAATACATTACAGTAGGGCCCATCCATCCGTCCATCCACTGCACACCATACTGAAATACGTCAACGACTCTCACATCGGATAAACCCAAAAACAACTGCAACGAAAATTTAGAAATATTGTTGAAGAACTAACACAAATCGTGTCGTCGGGTGTGAGAGCTGGCCAATTGGGGCGCTGCTGCTACTAAAAATATCGGGGGCTGAACGCGAATTTGCGTATTTTAAGCTTAAAATATTTTCGCGAATAAGCGAGGAATGTGTGCACGCGCAAAAGTGCGATTAACTAAAAGAGAAGATCAACACGACGACAAATTTTGCATTTGCCCGTGAATTTCCAGTTTTTTCTTGCCTACTACTATTTCTGAAAATGTTCTGAGAATGAACGGCCGTTTGTTCACATTAACGAAATCCTACGAGACTCTCAAGTGATGCAAAATCGCGTCGCAAGCTTATTCTGATTTACGTTTGAGATCTCGGCCAATTTTAACCGTTTAATACTATTAGGCTCTACATAGATTAAATAGTACATTTTTCAACAAGTTTGATTTTTAAGGTTTCATTGTATAACAATTTTTCTTCGTAAATGAACACACCGTTGATCAAAACCCGTTACTAACTTTGAAAAAGAATATTAGTCTTCCGCGTTTTCTTTCTGATTGTCCGTCGATCCACGAACGGACCACTCACCAATTAACTTTCTCGAGCGCGGATTATTCTATCTGGTCTTAGATGGCCCAGTTTCACTGTAAATAGAATGGCTTATTCATCTGATATTTGGTAATACCGTGTTGAATAATTTTTCGAATCATGTTAATAGTTCCCAATTACGATATGCGTTCTCAATATCCTCGTAAATATCGTACTATGTATCGTATTATGAATTTCTTTACGCAGTAGTAGATATATAAATATATACATATGTATATTTATAATATCTATCTTCTATTTTCTCTTATTATTTTTGTTTCATTTGCACCTCTCGTATCAGTCCCAAATATAACGCGTTTAAATATTAATTTAACTCTATACAGAGATACTAAAACTATTCTTATAACTAAATGAAATAATGGTAATGAAATCCACCAATAACAAAAAAACGGTCTTTGATCCAAAATCAAGACATTCAAGATTAGCCTCTGCAACAATTATATTGTTAGGTTTATTCACTTTTTTACTTTTAACATGGAATGATTATTCTGAAGCAGATAATGTTGGTTTCTTAGATAATAATGATAATAATGAGAATAATATTCCAACTAATAGTCATAATGATATGTCAACATTGACTTCAAGGATAGGGAAAGAAACTAATACAGTAATAAATAATGAAAATAATCCAAATTTTGTAACAGATAAAATTCTATTGAATGATGTTTCATTCGATGCACATGAAGAAAGTAAATTAAATTCAAAAAAAGTGGAAGAACAAATTTCAACAATTAGAAGTGAAATTTCAAATGAAAGAAAGACAACAGTAGTAGCACCAACCTCTACAGGAATCACCACAAAAGGTTTTAACCCAGATTATAATTTTAATGAGATTTTAAATACTTCTCCTGTTGTACTATTTATTAGATCAAGTAATACGGATTCACAATATTTGAAAAACTTATTATTGAAAGAATACGAAATATCACCAGAGATATCTATCGTCGATTTAGATCAACATTCGCACGGTGATAAATTACAAGAATACATACTGAATCAAAAATTATCTATTCCATCATCTAATAGTGTTCCTTATTTATTCATTAATAGTGCCTCGGTAATTAACACAAGTATTGAAAAAGATATTAAAAAATTGCATTCAGATGGTTCATTGCTACAAAAATTTAGACATTTAGCAAATGGGAAGGTTCTATTTGAAAAAATGGGTTTACCATCTAATTCATGATTTAATAAATTCATCATAGTCATAATTCATATATATTTATCATGTAACAAAGGGACCTCAACGGTAAAAAAGCATTCGTTTAGAAAGTATGTAATTTTTGAACCTCATTTTTACAAAAAAAAAGCATCTAAATATTCAATATATCATTATAATTTTTCTTCAAAATAATTTTTCTATAGATTAAACCATCCTCTCTTTATTTTTTAAGTTTATACGTTGAAATTATATTCTTAAATACTCATTTCTACAAAAGAAAATAAATAATACATTAAAAATTTGCATCCTTATGAAAATTTTGAAAAATTAATAAACATTATTATATTGAGATGACAATTAAATATTGGAGATAACAACACCTGGGGTACCTGGTAAAGCACGTTCTAGAATTCTAGCCGAATAAGTTAATTCGACTTCAGCACCAGTAAAGATATCTTTACCGACAGTAGCACCTTGTGGGAATGAAACAATACTGAATTCAGTTGGTTGTAAAATTTGACTAGCAGACTTTAGACTCTCTAAAGCAGATTTGATAGTTTCAATTTCATTGAATTGAATTTCTCTATTGAAGACATCGCTTGGAGGTTCATCAACAAGACGTTGTTTCAATAAAGTAATAAATGGCATGGCTCGTTTCATTTCCTTTGGTTCAATATATTCTCTAATCTTCTTGTTATCGTTAAGAGATTGTTCCTCAAATAATTTTCTAGTAACTTCAATACAGTTTGATTGCCATTCTGGAAAATTTTGAGAAACTAAGATATCTAATTTGACTGGTTTAGTAGCATCAACATCAGCAGACTTGCCCTTCTTCTTTTTCAAAGATTGACCTTCAGCTTCTCTAATAGATCTTTGTAAATCTCTTACGTATGTTAAAGCAGCAGAAACACTGTTATCAACTGGTTTGGTGGCACGAGGGAAAGAAGTGTTTTGAACAGAACCAGTCTTACATAGAACTTCACGGTATATGTGTTCAGAGAAATGCGGTGTGATTGGAGCTAATGCTAAAGCTTGGAATTCGATATAACGTAGAATTAGATCTTTGTGCATAACTTCACAAGAATCACGATAATAATCTCTTGCAGTTTGGAAATCGAATAAACCGAATTTCAATGCGTTCTTGTAGTTGGTCAAAGTGTATTGTTTATATGTTTTTTCGATTAATGAGTTCATTTCGTTTTCAAAGGATATATCAAAGAAGTCGGTGATTGGACCAGTTCTTAATTTATCAGCATTCTTAACAGTTTCTTCAGCCCATTCTTTTAAGTTATATAATCTTAAAATAGCAGCGTTGGCACTGGATTCTTCGAAGTTAGCATCTTCAACAGTGTCACCAGCATCGGCAAGGGCGATACGAGAAGCATCAGCACCAAATTTTTTGACAATTTGTTTCAAAGTCATGAAGTTACCTGTGGATTTAGACATCTTGGCGTTGTTTAACATCAAGTGACCATTTGCTCTGATACCCTTTGGCCAGAACTTCTTTGGGAATAATGCAACATGGTTATAGATGAAGAAGGTTAAATGGTTACCAATTAAATCCTTACCGGAAATAGATACATCTAATGGGTAGAAGTATTCGAATTCTCTTCTTAATTTATTTAAGGAATCAATAGAAATATCAGTTTCGACGTTGTCAACATGTTGGAAAATATAGTCAAAGACTTCATCAGTCATTTGATCAGCCTTAATTCCTAGAGGGCCAACTTCATTACCATAGTAGTCTTTGAACAATAAATGCGCTATTGTGTAAAAGCATTGGTAGACGGTGGAATCAGATAAGGATTCAACTAAGTATTTAGGATCCCATGGAATTCTGGTACCTAAACCGTAGGAACGAGAAACAGCCCAATTCTTTAACCAATCTAAAACACCTTCAAAGGCGTTTTTAACTTCTGGTGCAAATACTTGCATACCTTCTAGACATTCTAAAGCCTCGGTTCTCCATGATTCTTCACCATAATCTAAGTACCATTGATCTTCTAAAGAAACAATACATTCATCACCAGAACGGGACATAACAACACCTTCTGGTTCATTGTAAGTAAATGCTTTACCAGCTGCAATCAATTCTTCTTTAACTAAGTTCTTGGCATTTTCAACCTTTTCACCCTTGAATGGGCCGTAGATCATAACACCACCATAGTAATCCTCCTTGTATGCAATCTTCTTAGCTTCGGCTAAAGCAACCTTATCCTTTGGAGATTGGATTTTTAATTCTTCGACTAAAGCCTTCGCAATGAAGTTACCGTGTTTTTCAGATTCAATTAATGGAATTGTTTGATCTAAATCCTTAACCCAAGAAGCGTCAATACCATAGTATTCTGGTTTGTGTAATAGATCTTTAGTTGTAATATAATCATCCGGAGAGTTACTTGGAACACAAGTGACGACACCAGTACCCTTAGAAGCAATAACGGTTTCCATAGGTAAGATTCTTAATTCACCGTATACAGATAATGGAGCATCAATCTTAGAGCCAACAAATGCTTTACCTGGAATGGATAAGATTGGTTTATAGACACCCTTCTTTGGAGTTAATTTTTGAAAAGACATGTTTTTAAAAGCACGTTGAGTGGTAACATAATAACTATCACCAGCATCAAATATACCATATTCAATAGTTGGTGAGACAAAACAACAAGTTTGACCGTACATAGTTTCTGGTCTTAAAGTAGCGGCAACAAAGTAAATCTTTTTGGATTTATCAATATCAGCACAGTCATTAATTAACTTTTGAGCTTCTTCAGCTAATTCTGTAGCTTCAATCTTAATACCAGTGTATTCTTGTGGAGCGACACCTTCACCAGATTGTCTATCATGATCCATACATGGTTGACCATCTTTTTCTGAGTAAATAGTGTAACGTTCACCGAACTTAATCTTACCTAATTCCTTTAATCTATTCATTTGCCATCTAATGAAAGCATCGTAGTATGGATTAGCATCGGTAGTGATGAAGGAACGTCTCCAATCGATACGGGCACCAATAGAGGAAGAATCTTCTTGACATAGAGGTGGGAAATAACTTAACCAATATTGAGCGTCAGCAAATTTAATAACATCTTCTCTTGCAATACCTAATTGCATCATAATTTCAAATTGATATTTACCACGACCTTTCTTAGCTTGAGCTTTAGATTTCTTAGCCTTGAATTTAGTTGGATCAACAGCTTCTTCCTTTACAGCTGGTTTTGTTTCTTCTTCAGCTTCATCAACAGGAACGTTACTATAATCATTACCGAACAGTTCAGCTTCTCTCTTTAATTTATCGGCACAAGCTAAAATTGGCATACCAGTACAATGGAAACCTAATGGGAATAAAGCTCTTTTACCATTCATTCTTTCGAACCCAACAGAAAATTCGACTTTGGATAAAGTGAAACAATGACCGGCGTGTAAAACACCGTTCATGTAAGGATAAGCCATAGAAGACATAAACTTTGGATATTTCTTTTGTAATTCTTCAGAATCCATGGAGACAGGTTCCTCATCTAGAGTTGGGGCATCAATTTCAAATTGATGTTCATCAGCCCAGATTTTTTGATACTTCTTTTCGATGGCAATCAAGACATCTCTACGAGCAGTGTTTTCTAACACTAAACCACTAGCGTCGGCGGACATTACGGATTGATGTTAACTAATGAAAATCAAATAGATGAACTGTTATTCTATTCCTTCGAAAAAAAAACAACCTCTTAATTAAATAATATATAATATGTAACTGCTTACATAAAAAGATCGTTACTATTAAATAACAATACGTTAACCGACCGCTCGCTCGTTGACTGATCTTTAATTTTTCTTGCAAGCTGAAAATTTTTTGCAACTGCCAACGAAAGCGAAACCGCACAGTCGACGGCCGTTTCCGGTGATTGCAGAGAGTTCGATGTATAAGCTCTTTTATTCTTGGAATATAAAAAGACAGATGCAGTTGATTAGAAGGGGACTATCCCTTGCCATGGACAGTTGAGTAGGTTATATTTCAAATCCCTTGTTCTTCATTTGATGCACAGTCCATATCCATGTGGAGGCAGCATCATCGAGATTGTTAGCCACATAGCTGCTCTTGGATTCTATACCGCCTGTGGTGAAGTATTTACCATTATCTTCTTCCACCGATAGTTCTTCTGATAGAGCACATTTTAATGTTGCCAAGGAACCTTGTTCGTTCGATACCCCAAAAAAGTAACCAATAACTTGAAATAATAACCAGAAAAAGATACCTACTATTGGTAGTCTGGTCCAATAACTAAATAAATTTGTATTCATTACCAATCCCGGATGCAATGCTATACATAACACTTCAGGGTACTTTATCGATAACATCTTGCTAAATTGTATCAATGATGTCTTCGAAACAGCATATCTGAACCAAGTAAAAATCATATCCGGCCTTATGTTCCATTGTGTAGATAATTTCCAATATTGAAATTCCAATAAATGTCCTAAAGATGCTAATGTAATCACTCTACCTTGACATCCTTGTAAAAGAGGTAACAATTTCATTGTAAATAAGAAATGTGATATATAATTTGTTTGCAATTGAATGTCAAATCCATCTTTAGTCAATTCGTATGGTAGTGCCATAACCCCCGCATTATTAATCAAAACATCAATATGTGCTATCTGTTTTTTAATCTTCAAAGTAGCTTTTTCAACATTCCTCAAATCTGTTAAATCAAGATGAATATAATACATCGAACCAAAAAACCCTCTTCTCTCACTTTTCAATTCTTCTGATAATTCTTCTGTGCGTTTCATTGCCTCCCCTGTAATTTCTTTAATTGATTTATTAACTTTATGAGAATTCCTACCACATACATAAACTGTAAATCCATGCATATACAAATGCAAAGTCGTATAATAACCTATACCACCATGTCCTCCTGTTATAATTGCTATTTTATCTGTCTTCCTTGGGTCATAAAAGGGTAACTCATTAGGATCCAACATCGCTTATATTGTTGTTATTTTATTAATAATCTCCTATATCAATACTATTTCAATGAAACCGTATCCCTTATAAAACCATAACAACTGTTGTAAGCATCTGTTAACTTCAATGCAAATTTTTTTGTTTTTGAAAATTGTTCAGTCAGGACTTTTTTCTACGGCAACTTCTTCGAACTGAAAGGTTGGATTAGATGAATGGGGTCGCCTTTTCCTAGTGTAATAAGGAACTGCTAGAGAAGAACTCCATTTCCCGTTCAAATGTGGTTGCAATATTTATCGTTTATCGCTGATTGAGTAGTAATGATTAGTTTATATGTTATTTTTATACTGATTTCTTTAGAATAAGTCGATTGCTTGTGTGTTACCCTCTTGCCGAGCTCTGCTTACATAAGAGTTTAAACTTAATAACTTATTACTTAAAGATGTATTTGACATAAAATGGTGGGTAGTAAGAATTAATTGAATAGGCTAGGGATTATATTGTGCAATGGAGTACGAGAATATACTATTTGGTTTACAACCCATCTTGAATGCTGATTCAATCGAGAATGTACCTCTAGAGACGGTGTATTTAAACAGTTACCTTACTGTATTGGATCAGTTAGCTGTTAGTTTGAGATCTCCTTCCAATAGAGATATTGTGGGTGAGTCGGGTCTGTTTTCAAATCTGCTGAGAGTCCTCGACGATACCCTGTCGTCCTGTTTGAAAGATAGCATTTCCAATCAAATTGTATATTTTAAATTAGCTAATGAATTAATTAGATGTGTTGCTAATGCCTTGGTTGATAACAATAATAATAGAGAAATTTTTCTTGGAAAATCATCTGAGAATGATTTACAAAAGAGAAACACTATTATAGATTATTACGTTGGTAGAATTTTAAATTTGATGGAACTACCAAATGAATCAAATGAAGGATTACTTTCAGACTTACAAATGAGAACAATTGTTCTAGTAAGAAATTTATGCTTAGATAATGAAATATACACCAAGAGAGTTGCTAAATTTGTCAGAGGTCCATTATTTTTACTATTGAAGCACAGTCAACATGTATTTTTGGAAGAACCAGATACGGTAGTATTAGGAGCCGAATTACTATCTCAGTTTATTCAAGCAGATTCAAAAGGTTTTAATTGTAATGATATTCTATTTTTTTCTGAAACAATAGCATTGGTTTCTAAAACAGTTCCTGAAGAGATTGTAATCTCTCAAGATGAGGAGAATAAAAATGAAATAGAAGAAGATCCTAGTGTTGAATTATTGTATATTTTATCAGAATCTTTAGAAATAATTGTTACAAAGAATGAAAAGGAGTTAGATTACAAAAATAATGCAGATACCGTAACAACAATACAAGTTGCATTATTGAAGGCTTTAGACACTTTGAATTCAAAAGAATTTCAAAACAAACTAATAATCATGAGAAGAATAGTATCTATTTCAGGTTTCATATCTGCTAATGAAACGAATTCCAATCATAATGAACAAAATATATGTATTAATAGCATCAAAAATTCAGAAATGAGTTACACTCTTGCTGCTAGTTACATCATTTTATCAAACTCTATTAATTCAAGACAAGATGTTGATAATGTACTACAACAATTAACCATCGACGATATAATCGCATCCTCCTCTCACTTAAAAGATCCTATGCAATTTCAAGGGTTTTTGGATATCTTGAAGAAATTACTCAATATATCAAGTGCCATGTTCCTATCGAAAGAAGTTCTAAAGACACTAAGCATTACATTAAAAATTTGTCACGATCAAACGAAGTATTTTCAAAATTTGTTACCATTATTAAATTCTCTTCTTACCAAATTGATTACCGTTTTACCTGGTACAACATTGCAAACCTTAATCACCGACTCTACCTCCCCAATGCTAGCAATACTTTTAGAATCTGATTGCTTAATTGTATGTTTAACGTTGGACAAAATCCTAGTATCACAAAAGAACACAGATGATGTTATTAAAAATAAACTTTGGGATGTTGTATTCAAATTCAGGAATTCTGCGAATGGTAATGAAGGTCTACCGATCAATGTTTTATTCCAAATGACCAAAACAATTGGTATTTACTTAAGAAATTGTGATACCAATAATATTTCAAATAATTATCTATTCGATAGACATTTAGAAGACCTTATAGTCGTGTTGGATACAATTTTATCTATAAAGGATAATGCAGGCATGGGTGGTGAAAGTGCTTTCAATAATGGTAAATTTATTGCAGGGATAATACTGAATATATTGAAAAAAACCGATGTTCTAACATCTACCGAAGAAGAACTGAGGGGCAAGGCATTGTTTTTCTTTTAATTATGCAGTAGTACCTAGAGACAAACACATACAAACAACTAGAATTAGCATTATGTAGAAAACTCTAATGCTCATATACAAGTTTTTAGCCCTATATATGGCACTATAACATGTCTAAGGCTATCTATATCCACATTCTCAATGTAAACAACTGATGTATTTTTTCACACGGCGCTTTTACTGAAAAAGTTTGTCCTGCGACGTGCAGTGGGATCATTAGAATCATAATATTGTATTAAACTCGAATTCCCATTAAACTACTACTGGCTTTAGGTTGCTTCCGACAGCCGATACAGTTATCTACTTTGACAGGACAATATATGTCAAATAGATCACTACGTGGGTTTAAAACATTTCGCGAGGTTCTTCTACAACGCATGCGGGATAATCAGTGGAATCGTCTGATTCAATTCGCGTTTTTTCTTGCAGAACAATGGGATGTTTGTTTACCATTTTCAGATTTTTACAAACAGTCGAGGAAACCACTGTACAGAATCATCCAACACATATGAATGATTTCGTTGATAACTTTAGAAATGAACTGCTGAAATATTGTTGAGACATTATAATTTGTTTGCAGGGATTCTTATCTTCATTGTAATGTTGCATATCGACCTGAGCAACTCTTCTCGACAAAAATTATTTTATAAATAAATAAAAGTAAAATGAATCAATTAAATATTTATAAAATTTCTCTTTCCCACTTTTCCTTTCAAGCTTCTTTTTATAATTCTTCTTACTATCCTCCAATAATCTAACAAATCTGCATAATTAAATCATTGAGCCAAATTACTAGGTCTCGTCCATTCATTTTATATCAGTTGCAATTATCGAAACAATATATCATTAAAGATGTTATTCTCCAAATCAATTGCCCTTTTATCTTTATGCGTTGCATCAGTTTTAGCTAACTTCAGTAACGAAACCTCTACTTCTATCACAGGAACCAAAGCTACCAAGGTTTTAGCTCCAGTTACTTCTGTTGAAACAAAAACCACTGCCTGGACTTTAAGTGACGAAACTACTACTTCTTATATTACTTTTACTTACTACAAGACTCATGTCTTAACCACCGATGCAACTGGCTCTGATGCGGTCATCGCTACCCAAGACAGTGAAAAAGTTGCTTCATCTTTATATTCTTCACCATATTCAACCACTACATTGACCTCAACAGTAATCTATACCCAAAGCCATCATTATGGTAACGTTTCAACTGGAACAACTACTGCTGCTGTTGCCACTACTACCAGTTTATCTAACGAAACCAGCACCGCTGCCCCAGTCACCGTCTATGTTACAGTAACACCAATAACTAGTTACGTTACAATTACTGCAGGCCCAGTAACCAAATTTGTTACTGTAACTGCTGCCGCTTCAAATTCTGCTGTTAGTCAATTATCATGGTCAAATAGTACCAGAAATAACTAGATTTCTCAAAAATATTTGGCACTTTAAACTTTCTATTCTAAATACATTATTCGTTTCTTAAATGATATATATATATTTATCTATATAATTTTTATGCTATAACACAATTCCTATGAATAAAGAATTTAATAAATCAATGAACTGTTTATTATTCATTTAAATTATTTAATAATGAAATAGTTGAATATCTATAACTGGAGAATTGTAACATATTTGCTAGATTTTGCTTAATTAAATCATTTGCTTCAGATGTCTTTCCTATCTGTAATAAAATTCGGGACAAGATGAGTATCAATTTTACAGCAGCTACTCCATTTTTCGTTATATGCGAATGATTTAATAATTTTGTTAATAGTGGCAAACTTCTATACCCCACACCTGAAGCAAGAAATAAATTACATTTCTCTATTTCAAATTCAAATTTCATTCTAAAATCTGAATACAAAGAAGTGCAATCAAATATCCTTTTACCAACAGTCTTTAATGCCATATCAATATTGCCTGTATACCTTTCATATTGAACTTGTAATAAGTACATATCCATTTTTTGGTTATATTTCAACGATTCTAGTTCAATATATTCTAAATAGTTCTTCACATAATTGAAGTTCTTTAATTCGAACTTATGCTTGGTTTCTTCTATTTCTTGCTGTATGCTATCGGTTTTTGAAAAACTACTATAAGCATTAGCAATACTTGGAAATCCCAACTCTCTCCATAATGTTTCCCAAAATGAAAATAAGGAACTTAAAGACCTTTCGGAATTATGTTGTTGTAATGAGATAACTAGATATTTAAACGATGCCTCCAATGTGGATATGTAATCATCATTTCCCCTCAATAAAAATAGTGACTCAAAACGGTAGGCATTCTCAAAAACATTTGCATTGACAGAATCAGAGCATGATTTTAAAAATTTAACAATTTGATTAACTTTAATTTGGAATTTTGTGGCATGTTCCGGGTTTTCTTCTATAAAATTAATAATCCAAACAATGATAAGATTCAATGTATCTGTATCCTTGTGTTCTCTGGCTACTTTGGTAGCTTCATCAAAACATTTAATTGCGATTTCATAATCATGGAAATGTGTATGAAATGTAGCTAAACATAATAACGATATGTGGAAATATGGATCAGAATTCTGACTTAACATATAATCAAAATAATTATGAAGGCAATCTAATGCTTCCTGATATGAATTTGTTTTCAAATATTTGAAATATTTTATAATATGCAATGTTGGGAATAGGGTCTCATTATGTAAAGATATATTATTCATTATTTTGTTCGCTAGATTGATTGCATCATCATTATAATCATCTTGAATAATTCTATCATCCTTAATCAGTTTATATAAATACCAATCCAAGATACTTTCTAAATGTTTCGACATAATTAGTAGGTCAGGTTTTTTATCCAATTGTGTCAGACTTGATAATTTCTTGAATGTATTTATCATATCCTGATCTTCTTGAATGTCATTTTCATTTGATGTGGGAACATCTAAAACATAATTAATATGCTGCAATTTTGGTTCATAATTTTTATATACCTCAGAGTTCTTGAAATCGAAGACAAACTTTCTAAAACACTTCAATAGAATATCTCTTTCTTCAAAATCACCGAGTTCTTTCTTCATTAAACATATTACAATGTACTGCCCTATGAAACTTGATTCTGTAAAATATTTAATTGTAGACTTCGGGTTCTTTTTAGAAACAATTCTTAAATCGGTCGATGTTTTAACTAGACAATTAGAGTTTATGACTTTCAATAAGCTGTAAACACTTTCTAAGTCTTCTATAGAAGTAAGCAATTTAATAAATTTAACAATAAAATCTTCTAAGTTATCATACCTGGATATACTTCCAATAATGTTACACAAATTAGGTATCAACGGTTGATGAATACCTTCATATCGTATGTTTCTATCTAATAATGGATTAAAATCACTACTTTCCAGAGTTGGCGAAATCAGGTTTTGGAATACTTCTAATGGAACTTTAGCGCCTTGTATACAATGCAGATATATGACAACAATTACTGCAATATCATATGGTGTAATTGATACTGTCACCCGAAGTTCCATATTGCTGTTGATAAAAACAACGGAATTTAAAACGTGGGGTATCCTACAATGTCTTCAAATATTCTAACCCAAAATTATTGTTTCTTTGTGATCTATGTCCCAATATATATATTTACCTCCCATACGTTGGCTTTATTTTTCGAGCCATAAACAGAAGACCGCGATGATCGCAACAATGAAACACACATTGTATACATATATATGATTTACTAAAAAAAAGTATATTTGCATAGGATATTGTTTTATTATTAATGCTGCATCGTTAATTTCTAAAGATATTTCTATATATCTTTTTTAATATGTATTATTTTCATTAAATAATCGTTAAAACGCCATGTCCATTATATATGTTTTCATTTACATGTTCCTCTCTAAATATATTTTATCACAGAAGCTTTCCCCGCAAACACGTCCCTTCCTATTCTAAGTACCTATATGATGTTAATATGACTGCATTGCTTGGAAAGTTACCAGGAACAGGAAGCAAAACACGAACCTTCCTGCGTTTTTCATTCACTTCTGTGATCAATGCAAATCCCAATATAGAGGCTTCTTGAACATCATTTGGTTTTGCGTGTTTCTCAGCGTAGGTAATTGCTATTAATGAATGTTGTAAATTACTTGGCGTGATTTCAATTGGTTTTAATTCTAAGTTATTTGTTCTTGTTGAATCAATAGTAGCAGACTGAAGTTCCAATAAATTTTTAGGTTCCCAAACGACGAGATCTTCATAATCAATCGATACTGAAAATGGACTCAATGCAGTGTGTGAATTACCATAGAAATATTCTCTAATAGCACTACGCTGCAAAGCTCTTTGGTATACATCATCTACTTCAATGGCACCACTTAGTTTTGGTATTTTCAAAAAGAAATCACCTACAAAAGGTTTCAATTTTTGAGCTACGGTTTCAAATTGTTCTTCGTTTGAATCATCTGATATGAATATTACAATATTTACCTTGAATTTTTTGATTGCATCGGTCAATTCTGTAAGTTCATCACTGAGTTGTGAAAGTGGCGGCGTATCTATTATACAACCAGATCTTTGTACTAAAGCATCTCTTTGTAATCTTTCCCTGACATCATCTGCCAATTGATCAAGAATAGACAAATAATAATCTCTATTTTCACTAATTGTTTCCTGACCAAATACTTTAACCAATGGTTGTTTACTATGTAATGCTGTGGCACCACTGGTCATACTTTGACCCCAAATAGGTAATTGAATATCTAAAATATCAGATATCGGGGTTGCTGACAGACAACCTGGTGGTGAGAATATGCCTTCTTGGGGATTTAAATTAATCAGCATTGGTTGATATGTTTTAAATTTAATGGTGTAAGAGGATAATGTTCTACATAATGAAGTTTTCCCAGAGGCTTTGTTACCTACAATCATAATATTTGGGCCATCAAACGTTGAATTTCTCATCTTTTCTAAGGAAAAATGTAGATTATATACGTATTTAGCTGTATCATTCGGTATAATATCCTCACCTTCCAGTGCTGGATGATTATCAACACCTTTCCATTCTAATTCTACTTCCTCTACGGCATATATTGTAAAACACCAACTTTGAAATACATATTCAACATTATTAGCCAATTCTGTACCAAATATTTCCGCGATACCCCCTACTACTTTGATACTCATTTTTGATTCAGATGGTATCTTAATTTTCCAAAGGGATCCTTGTGGAATATTCAACTTATGAAGCTCATTAGCATCAAAAAATACATCTGGCACTTCAGTAGACTCAGTTAGACCTGGTAAAAAGGACATATTCAATAAATCTACCTCAATGTTACCGTTTTATCCAAGCGTCACTTCTTGACAAGTAATGTATATATTATTCAAACTTCTTATATTTAACGAAATATTTTCTTCGCATCGCATTTTTTCCAAAATAAAGTTAAGTTGACATAGTATTCTAAATAAATAAACTTATAAAAAAACTGAATACATTAAGGAAGCTTCCCGTGCTAAGTTTAATTCCTGCCGCCGGCGATAAATCTTGGATCAGACCTCATGGCCCATTCTGTCCAGGATCCATCATATAATCTAACCATCTTGATACCAGCATGTTCTAATGCTGTCTTAATTATGATACCAGACACACCTGTACCACACATTGCGATTGTTGGTTTCTTAGGATCAATTGTATAATCGAGCCTCTTTGTAACGTCTTCAACAAGTTTAACCATATCTTGTTTAGTTTCTGGGAAAGCTTTACTATCAGCATCCAATAGCTCGGTGAAAGGTAATGGATTTGTACCAGGAATATGACCGGATGGAATGTCTGATCTTGGTTCAGGTGCTGTACCTTCAAATCTAGCCAATGCTCTTGCATCAACAACATTATATTTAGTTTTGATATCACCACTTTCGACTAATTCAACCATTCTTTCATATGGGACGACTTCATCAATAACTAAACTGGAATCAGCTGCGTATTTTGTTTCAGTGAAGTCAGAATAACTAGTCTTCTTTGTAGTGTCTAATGGGTAACCTTCCTTTTTATAAAGATTGAAATTATTCAATAAATAGACATTTGGATGTTCGAATAACGAAATTGTCCATGCACATCTTGGTGCACTGAAGTTACCTATTCTATCATAAACAACTAATATATCATCTCTTTCCAAACCCAACTGACGCATACCATTGTTAAAAGTTTCTAAATCTGGAACCATATGAGGATATGGTGACTTTGTGTCCTTAATACCATCAATATCGAAATATACAGCATTTGGAATACGTTCAACTTCTAAAAACTCTTTTTTACCATCTTTACCTTGGTTTGGTAAATACCAAGTAGAATCAACCGGAATTACTCTATGTTTAGTCTCCTTGGCGACTAAATCAACAAAATGTTTTGGCGTAATTAATTTAAATAATGACATTTCACAGTAGAGTCTTTAATTGAATAATTTTCTTATATATATTCTCTTTATTTTAAAGTAATCGATAAACTGCACACTGATATTCACCCTTTTAAAGTTTCCGATTCTTATAATTTTTAGCAAGTGAATCTCACCAGACAAGATAAATTAAATTGCGATGAGACTATAACCCAAGGTACAGATACATACATATATGTATATTAATCAGATAAAACCTGTTATACTATCCCTTGGGCATCTTGCGGAAGGTAACAAATACGATATCTGAACATACATTTGGGAGTGTGATAGTTGCTATACGAACAACTCAATCACATTGGCCCCCCCCTCTTATTCAAGTCACAAGATATTGGCATTACATACACTGAGGGAGACATTTTACACAATTTCAACTGTTTTTATTTCCATCACTACTTCCTATCCTGAACTCTCTTGTCTTTGTCTGTCTTTCTGTCAAAGACAAAAATCGAAAATTTTCTTGACTGAAAAATTTCTTGCAATGCGATGCCCAAACAATTTTAAGCAGTACAACTGAAACATACCAACTCCAGCTAGAAGATTATATAAGAGTGCCCTGCAATTATGCCTGTCAGTAAATCATTATCCAAGATCAAGAAAACTTTGGCCAAGAAGGGTAAGGTTACCATTCATCCAAAGGGTCGTAAATTTCAAAAGTTAACTAAAGCCACATTACGTGAGGAAAAGCTAGCAGTAAGGAAGAGAGTTCATAATGAACGTAGATCAAATGAATTGGCACGTGTAAAGTTTATTCAAAACGTAATAAATATGGATTCGTTAAAGGATACACTAACCTTCACACTAGACGAAACTGTCGTCTTTATTCAGCAATTTATTGATAGAGACAATGAAGAATTAAATGAGCTGATCAAGAGAAGAAGATCCGATCGTCCACCATCCAACAAACAACAAATGTTACAAAACAGAAGGGATCTTGAACTAGAGGAATTCCAGAAAGGTTTCCTTTGTCCTGATCTATCAAACGTTAAAAATGTAGAATTCTTAAGAAAATGGAATAATAGTTTTGGTGCAATGAGTACTCTACAATTGGTAAGAATAAACTCTGAAGGTAAACAAGTCGTCGGTGGTAATATAAAAACTAATGAACCATCCCAAGTAGACATCAACATGAGTTAATATTGTTTATTCTATAGATTTATATAACTATTGTACATTATTTTAATTAAATCTATATGCATTTCTCAAATTATATATGCGGTGTGTAGGTGTAAAACAACAAATAATTTTCAATTTAAAGTTAATTTCTTGAACTAAGCAACTATTATTATATTATATTGACATTCATGAATGAGTATATTAGGAGTATCGATCAACTAAGCAATAAATCACGGTATATATTAGCAAAAGATGGCTCGTGACTTGATTGTTCTAGATAATGTTTACTCCAATAATCTTGGTATGCTTGAAAAAATAGTAAAAACGGTCAATCCATCACTCGAATATTCAGACAATTTCTTTCAAGAATTATTTCCAAAGGATACTAAGAAGGATACTTTTTTTGCTCAATTATCGTATTATAGTGAAATCCCTGTAGGTGGTTTAAAGGCTAAACTGTTCCCAAAAAAGAAAGGTGATGCTTTCCCAAAAGGTGTTCATATTGAAGCATTAGCCGTGCTGGAACAATATCAAGATAAAGATATTGAAAATAAATTTTTGACTTCTGTTGAAGAAGATTGCAAAAAGCACCATCAACATAATGTATCGGTACATGTACCACAAACTGATGAAAAAACCATTAAATGGTATAAAGAAAACGGATTTCAACAAGAAGGTGAACCATTAAAGGATCTATTCAAGACAAAAGAAGGTTCCATTGATGGTGTCCTATTGAAAAAGCATTTAGAATAAAAATGAAAGTTCTAACTATATATAAGATATATCTCATATAAAATTATAGATTACGTTACCCGCAAGATAAATATTACAAAAATAAATAATAATAATTATTACTGTATATTATGAATGCAAATGCATATGTTAATGTGACTATAGTGACTATAAACTATGTAAGAATGATAAACTATCTGAATTCAAATCATGATAAATATTAGGTTAGATTAAGATTTTTAAATTTTTCATGAATGCTGCAGAAGAGTCTAAAAACATTTCACCAATGACTTGGATTTCTTCTTGTGCTAGTTTCCATTTACGATTACTAATCGCATCCTTGATACCTGGAAAACTCCAAGGGTTATAGTCATTTGACTTAATAAACTTCTCGGTCCATAAAGGTGGTCCAAATATCATGTTCTTAAAAAAGTTCCTATCAGGTAGACCATATTCATAACAGAAGTATTTATCGATATTACCTAACTTATCATTCCAATGCAAACGATTTTGCTTATTTTCCAGATTTTCTGAACTTCGACCATTCTTCCAAACTGTATCCTTCCAGTGATTATGCCATAGATTCCATTCCTGACCAATTTTTTTCCATTTTAAGATGTTTCTGATCATGATATTTAGCTCTACCTTTTGTTTATATAATTTTAACATTGATTGTAGAGATGTATCCACTTCTTGTACGTAACTTAAAACATCAAAAGGTATAATTGGCTCATCTATTAATCTTAGAATGATCTCGACCATGTAGAATAGTAATTCTTTCAAGTTTTCTTGATTTTCTTTATCATTTAATAGTTCATGAAATAGGTCGAAAGTGTCAGCAAAGGTTTCAACTGGTAACTTTCTATCCTTGATGTTTGGAGAGGATATCACCGCAGAAGGAACACCATTAGCCATAAATGGAATCCAATCTCCATATTGTTGGATTGGATGTGTCGTAACATTAAATGTACTCATATATTTAGAATAAGTCTGAAATAATGAACTCATGAGTGGGTTTGACTGAACATTCACTTTGTCTGTTAATCCTAATTGTGATATATCTAAGTATGAATAAACACCGTCTTTAATTGGTAATGCGTCCAGTTCTACCTGTTCAGTAGAACCAGCAAAATTGAATTCAGAACCACCAAATGAAGCAAAATAAATAGAACGAAGTGGTTTCCAGTCAAATCTATTTTGTAGGTCTTGGAATACCCGAATTAAATTTAATAGTGCAGCGGTGCCAAAATTTGGATAAGTAGCTCCAGGACCATGTATACTTCTCGTAGCTCCAACAATGATTGCTTTGTCATTTTGTTCTCTACCATCTATCCTACCGATAATGTTAAATAACGGTTGTCTTCTTCTTTCAGTGGTATCAACCTCGAGATCAACTTTTAGGTCATTGATAGTACCACTGTATTTTCCATCTTTATATAGTAGTCCCTTATTTGAGAGTTTTGAAAGTATCAATTCACCTTGGTTTCTTGTTAAAGTTATGATTGGAATATTAGGTAATAATTGTGAATCTTCTGGACTAATACCATTAATTTTGGTACCATAATAGCCGGGAGACAAAATATCACCAGTAGCAAATTGAGGTAAACCAGCTGATTTCCTTTGAACGATATCCTTATTATCATTGAAATTTTGAGATATAAAGATAATTGCCTTGGCATGATATTTTTGGGCTGTTAAAATTTGTTCACTAATTATAAGTTCACTATTGAATTTTAATAGTAGTATGAAGTTTTTAGTATCTTTATTAAACACAGAAATTTTATGTAATTGTTTTAACTCTTCATCTGTACCATAATGACCATATATTATATCTAATTTTTTTAATTTTCCATTTACACTTAAGGGATTATAGTTGTCTTCATTAAGATCTATTTTAGTAACCTCTTTGTCATTTTTATGATATAATGATAATTTAGAATTATTTGTCGGATAGTTTGAATATGTTATTAATTCATTTTCGAAGACATCATCTAACTTCCCGTTTTTGAAAACGTCTTTAACATAATTTTTAAGCAAAACGTCACCTTTTGTACCTGATGCATGCGGTGTACTAGAAATGTATTCCAAGTCAGTCTCAAATTGTGCTATATCTATAATTTTTTTTGAATATTCAATGAGTAACCTCTCATTTGAGAAGACACCTTTTGAACCTCTTGCTGCACCAGTTGGTAAATCACCAAAGAAAACTACTATCCAAAGTAATAGTGTCATAAACATAATGTATAGGAATCTCTTCACAATTAATGGATTCCCAAACTTGTTGACATACCGTTCTATTTCATTATTCATGACTATATGTATTTCATGAAGTGGTTCTATAACATTTCTTTGAACAGGTCGTATTAAAGTGCGGTTTAATTGATGTCTAATATGTACTATCTTATCTAATGATCCCTGAAATCCATTATGAACCACTTCTAGATCTTGAAAATCCATTTCATCTGAAACATGAGATGAAGTATCATGATGACTACCATAATCATCTGATGTGATGTCAAAATCCAGATCTGATGACTCCTGAGATAGTGAATCAAACCTTTCATATGTCGGTAGTTGTAATCTTGACATACCACCGCTTGGATCTGAGTTGCCAGATACTCTTGTATATCGTGACGGCATTCTCCTATTCAATCGCTATACAGGCAATTTGGCTAGGTATAAGTTATTATGAAGGATTAAATTTAAAGATGTAACAATCAGTGATCAAATATGAATCAATTCCAATGATTATAAATAGACGAATCTCTAAAAAAGTATCTTTTCAATTTTGTGTTCTTCAGTTACCTTGTATTATCTGTTCCAACGTCTTTTTTCTTTCTTCATGTTAGCCGTTTTAGGAAGCGAATCAAAATTTATCAAAATAGAGGAACTTTATTTATTTATTAGTCGACAATTTACGAAAACTGTCAATAGAAAGAGTGATATTAGTGAAGAAAAAAGACGGAAGAGAGCATCCACCATTTGTATCATTATTATACCGATAGGTAGAACACACATATATAAATGAATAGCAATTTAAGGTCAAACAAGCTGGGTGGCAGTCCCATTGGTAAAGATTACGCGGTTCCAACCACGAATTCCAATTTTGACAATACACAAATAGATAAAGATTTACTTAAAGAACAAAAACAAGAGATATATGAAGCATTCACATTGTTCGATATGAACAATGATGGATATTTGGATTTCCATGAGTTTAAAGTCGCGTTAAGGGCTCTGGGATTCCAATTAGAAAAGAAAGATATACTAGAGATGATTAATAGATATGATCGAGATGGTCGTCATTTAGTACATTATGACGATTTTTTTGTTATAGCTGGTGAGATGATTATAAATAGGGATCCGATCGAAGAAATTAAGAGAGCTTTCCAATTATTTGATGATGATCATACCGGTAAGATATCATTCAAGAATTTAAGAAGAGTTTCGAAAGAATTGGGTGAAAATCTTTCCGATCAGGAATTGAGGGCAATGATCGAAGAATTTGATATGGATGGTGATGGAGAAATCAATGAAGATGAGTTCATTGCTATTTGCACAGATAGTTAGGGAAAAAACAAACACTAGATAAATCAAATTTAAAGATATAAATATATGTATATGTATGGCTTAATTATAGGACAAATAATTTAATAAGACGCAATTGTAAGAATAACATCAAGACTAAAGATAATTTTAAAAAATGAAAATGAGATGTTAGTTAAATTATATAAATTAATATATCTAATATATATTCTTTTTTTAGTTTCAATAATGCAACATGATGTTGATGTTAATGAATGAGTATGATTATGATTGTGATTGTGATTGTGATTGTGATTGTGATTATGATTGTGATTGTTATTATAATTTTTTGTATTCTAATGTACCTTCCAATTTTTTAACTTCTGAGACCTTTCTTACGGCTTTCATTAAATCTTCTGGAATAATATGATCACGATCATCTCTAATCGCAAAGAAACCCGCTTCTGTAACACAATTACGAATATCGGCACCATTAAAACCATCACTCATTTTAACCGCAGCATCAAAATCAAATTCACCTTGTTTTTTAACATTCGATGTATGAATTTTAAAGACTTCTAATCTACCAGCTTCATTTGGTAATGGAATTTCGATTTTTCTATCTAATCTACCAGGTCTTAATAAAGCAGGATCTAAAGTATCTGGTCTATTTGTTGCCATAATAATTTTTGTTTGACCCAAATTATCGAAACCATCCATTTGTGTTAATAATTCCATTAAAGTACGTTGAATTTCACGATCTGCTGAAGTACCTTCACTAAATCTTCTACCACCAATAGCATCAACTTCATCCATAAATATAATACATGGTTCATGTTCTTTTGCATAAGCGAACATTTCTCTTATAATTCTTGCGGATTCACCAATATATTTGTCAACGATACCTGATGCTGGTGAAAAGATAAAATTTGCTCCAATTGTTGCGGCAACTGCTTTTGCTAATAATGTTTTACCAGTACCTGGTGGACCATAAAGTAGAACACCTTTTGGTGGTTTAATACCTACTCTTAAAAAAATTTCTGGATTTTTCAATGGTAATTCAATAACTTCTCTTAATTCCCTAATTTGTTCAGTTAAACCACCGATACCATCAAATGAGATATCACCTTGTTCGAAACTTGTCATATTATACACTAAAGGATCAGTTTCTCTTGGTAGGATTCTCATAATGGTTAAAGTTGTTATATCTAATGTAACTCTGACACCTTTTTTCAATCTTGAACGATCGACAGAATTTCTTACACCAACGATATAACGTGGACCAGAAGATGCTTTGACAATATATTTTTCTTCAGATAATTCTTTCATAACTTCACCAATTAATTGACCAATACTTTGTAATGCTTTAATATCATTTTCTGTCTTATTATACATTTTCTCTAAATCTTTAATATTTTGTCTACGATTTTTCAATTGATCATCATAACGTCTATGTTCCATCAATTTCTTTTTCAATTGGGACAATGCTCTATTACGAGCCTCTTGTTCAGGATCAATGGATGGTGTTGGTTCTCTTTCAATTTCTTCATTAGTATTATTAGTGGTGTCGTCATTGTTATTGTTATTGTTATTGTCATTGTCGTTGCCGTTGTCGTTATTAGTAGTGGCAGCACTGTCGTCATTCAATGCTGCTAATAGTGGATCATGTTCTTCACTCATCTTGTAATCTATTCAATATATAAGTATCGATGTTCTCGGTGTATCTATCCAGGCTCACCTCAAGTATACTGTACTGTATTCCCACACACTTTGCAACTCTTTTTATTCTTTAATTATTCCTTATAAATTCAAATTCAAATTGACTTTCGGTGGCAAAAAAACAGCGCTGTGTGGGAAAAGCGAAAGTTCAATTTTTTTTTTTCAAGAAATTGCAAGATAGTTAAAGTTGTTGATATTTTCTGTCGACAAGTAACAGTATGTATATGACTGTATATAGTACGGTCAGTTATGTAGTGGTAGTGGTAGTGGTAGTGGTAGTGGTAGTTGTGTGTATGTGTATGTGTATGTGCGTTGGCATTCGACGTGAGCTTCCCATGTAGATATATGGCTCACTATTTTCTTGAAGGAAGTCACCCACATCCTATGTAAAACATGGCGCAACGATACTTATATATGAGGATTACAGACGCATTGATATGTTGATGTGTTGATTACCTCCAATTATTCAGTTTAATAACTACTCCCTGTCTCTCTCTGTCTTGTTAAATATTTTCTGTGTGTCTCTTGAACGTTTCGCGGTGGTTTTCCAATTTGTTGGGAAATGGTGAAAAATTTTGTGAAAAATAAATTGTATTTGTTAGTAGAATGACAGATGATTTTAAGAAATATTTGGAATATACAGACAATAAAGGGTGAGTTCAGTGATGAAATTACAAGCGTTTATCTTCTGTGGGAAAGGTCAGAATCTATCGCCTTTCTCAAATCCAAATATCGGTGTATCCGAGAATGATACAGAGTTAAATAATACAAATGATATTAATTTAAATAAATTTGCACGTTTACCAAAAGCTTTGTTACCTGTTGCTGGTAAACCAATGATTGAATATGTTATTGATTGGTGTGATCAAGCTGATTTCTCTGAGATCAATATTGTGGCCAGTGGTGATGAGATTAATTTAATTAGAACAGGTTTAAAATCATTTTTATCATTAAGAGACCAACAATATAAATTAATTGCCAAAACATTATCAAATAATAGTCATACACATCATTTAAAAGAACCTATAAAAATTAATTTTATTTTATCAAAATCAGCTTTCACCGGTGAATTATTACAAAATGAATTATTGGATAAAATTAATGGTGATTTTGTTCTTTTACCATGTGATTTTATTACAGATATACCACCACAACTTTTCTTAGATCAATATCAAAATAGAGATGATAGTAATATTGCAATGAGTATTTATTTCAAAAAATCATTAGACAATATGATTGATAAAAAACAAACACATAAGAAAGGTGATCGATTATTTACTGTTTATAGTGAAAATGAACATACAAGTAAACAACCAATTTTATTAGACATTTACTCAAAGGATGAAGTTACTAAAAATAAATATTTACAAATTAGAAATCATTTGTTATGGAAATATCCAAATTGTTCAATCTCAAAAAAATTAGTTAATTCTTTTATTTATTTTTGTTCTTACGAAGTGGTTCAATTATTATCAAAGGAATCAAATGATTTAAATGACACAACTGGAAGCGAGAACAAATCTAATTCAACAAATAGAGATTCGAAACCTTTAAAAGATCAAAGAGTCACTTCACATATTGATTCAACTTCAATTCGTCCATCATATTTAAAAAAACCAAATCAATTAATTAAAGATCAAATTAATACAAAAACTTCCATATCAAAGCTAATTAGAGATTTAAGTAGAAGATCATGGCAACATACATCAGAAAGAGAAACTATTTCAATTTTCATCTTACCAGAAGAATCAACATTCATACGTTCTAATGATTTGAATTCATATATGGAAGCTACACGTTTTATCTTAAAAATCAAAGGAAATTCAAGTAATTTTGTAACGTCATCAGCAACGTCATCAACTATTGGTGCAGATTCTGTCGTCGATTCCACTGTTACTTTACTAGAGAAGAGTAGTATCAAATTATCGTCAATTAATGCATTATGTACCATTGGTAACAAATGTCGTATATCTGGTTCTATTTTACTCAATAATGTTCAAGTAGATGATGAAAGTAGTCTAGAAAACGTTATTATTGGTCCAAATGCAAAGATTGGTAAAAAATCAAAATTAACCAATTGTTACGTGGAAGGTAATTATATCATTGATTTGAAAAGTAATTTCAAAAATGAAGTATTGCTAAATTCCTATGATGAGGAAGATGAATTAGAATTCGACGAATATGGCAGCGATGCTGTGTACGATTCCAACAGTGAAAGTGATAGTGGTGATGACTATGACACTGAAAGTGAAGAATACTACGAGGATGAAGAATTCGAAGATGATGGTTTGTTTGAACGTTAAATAACAAAATTCATAAATATATAATTTAGGTAGCAAAAGTGATAAAAAAACATTCAACCATTTATTTGGTATAATATAATATAATATAATATAATATAATATATAATAATCAACTGAGGGCGTGTTTCATCTACATGTTATTGTTTTTTCTTATGATCATTTTTAGTCGTGGTGACATTATTGTATTAATGAGTGTGAAAATTTAAAAAACGATCAGTTGAAATAATTACGTAACAATACAAGTAATACAGTAAAAAGGACGACGATATAAGAAAAAAGTATTGTATCCCACATTTAAGATGTCATTTGCTCAGATCGTTATTGGTCCTCCAGGTTCAGGTAAATCAACGTATTGTAATGGTACTTCCCAATTTTTTAATGCTATTGGAAGACATGGTCAAATAGTTAATATGGATCCCGCCAATGATGCATTACCATATCCATGTGGAGTTGACATCAGAGATTTCATTACTTTAGAAGAGATTATGCAAGAGCAACAACTGGGTCCAAATGGTGGCCTAATGTATGCGATGGAATCCTTAGATAAATCTATCGATCTTTTTGTTTTACAGATTAAATCACTAGTACAAGAAGAGAAAGCATATTTAGTGTTTGATTGCCCTGGTCAAGTCGAATTATTTACGCATCATTCATCATTGTTTAAGATCTTTAAGAAATTAGAGAAAGAATTAGATATGAGATTTTGTGTGGTAAATTTAATCGATTGTTTCAATTTAACATCCCCATCGCAATATATTTCAATTTTGCTGTTAGCTTTGAGATCTATGTTAATGATGGATTTACCTCAAATAAATGTATTTTCAAAGATAGATATGATAAAATCATATGGAGAATTACCGTTTAACTTAGACTATTACACAGAAGTACAGGATTTAGATCATTTATTACCATATATTGAAAAAGAAGGTTCGAGCGTATTAGGTAAAAGATATAGTAAGTTAACAGAAACTATTAGTGAACTGGTATCAGATTTCAATTTAGTATCATTTGAAGTATTGGCTGTTGATGATAAACAAAGCATGATTAACTTACAATTATCTGTTGATAAAGCTAATGGTTATATATTTGGAGCATCAGAAGTTGGTGGTGATACAGTGTGGGCAGAAGCTACTAGAGATCAAGGTTTACGTCAAAATTATGATATTCAAGATAGATGGATCGATAACAAGGAGACATATGATAAAGAAGAACAGAAGAGGTTGGAAGAGCAATTAAAAGATAAAGAAATGCAAGATAAAGAAATAGATGTCGATAACGGTGACGAATGGGATAGAGCTCTGAAAGATTGGGAAGAAAAACAAGGAACAGATTTTGTAAGATGAATTATTTAAATTACATACATAAAAAACGCATTAATATAACTATCAATGAATTAAGTTCAATATCACTAGAAACTTGTCAGTGATCCATTTGTAAAGTGATTGTAACAAATTTGTGTATACTGGCTTGTTTGCTGGTTAACGTTGTTTGCTTTTCACAGCGCTGCGCAATGTCAGCGACGCAAATTCTTAGACCAGCCATGTTATTTAAAAGCTGGTGAACCAGCTCTTGAACATAGAAAGAGGGTTGAATGTGACTACATGAGGGTAGTTATCAAGTCCTTTTGCAGTCTTTATGTGTGTTTTGGGCTACAAAAAGATATCGAAGGTTAATGGAAATCTCTTTGCAGGCAATAGTAGATCACATTTGTATTGTTATTGACATAACAAATGTAAACTCATCATGGTATTTTTCCTACTGGTTTTATTGCATTTGAGGTGATCGTTTAGTCTTGTTTTGGTTTGAGAACTAATTTAAAATATAAATAGTTGTAAGCTATGAGTGCACTGTCCTATTTTATTCGGAATTTATTTCTTGACTTCAACAAAACCAATTTTTAGTAAAATATTGCTCTAATTAATTAAACAAAAATTGATATAAACCATAGTTAATTATTCAAGTGAAAGAATATTACCACTAATAAATAAAAACAAAAAATGCCTCGAAAATTCTTAGGTCAAAGAATTGAAAAAGGTGTTGATGTATTAAGACCGCCATCATTAACATTGACAACAGAAGAACTAATGCAAATTCCTTCTTTGCCGAGCAGTAGTTCAGATGAGTCCTTCACGATAGCAGATAATAAAACAAAAAGACTATCACGAAAACTTGGTGGTACTATATATTTTAGAAAAAGACTAGAATCAGTACCAGAAATTTTCCTTCATGATTTAAGAAAACATGAGAATGCTGAACGTTTAAAACAAAAAATGGATAATAGTGGTCCAAAGGTTTCTATAATGCCTCAAATTTTAGAACAAACCTCAGAAAAATATGTAAGTTACAATGAAAAACGGATATTACAAAGAGGTTCAAGGCAAGTATCACAAGGAATCCCATATAGATATGGTATTGAACGTCCAGATACACCAGTTGGAACATTATACCACGAAAGGCCTAAACCGATCATTAAGAAATTGACAGACCTAGATGAATCTAATAACACGGAAGCTCTGTGTAAAGTGAGTAGACAAGTGCACAATAGAAGTACAAATGAGATATTATTCGATGAAATTTTGGATGCATATGGTGATATGAATGATAACGAAGCGAGTTCATCAATTCCATCAGTTGCACAAGATTCAACTAAATACCAGATTGATAATTCTGTATTACATTCTGAGATTGAGAGAGTTCTTAAACATGTGCAAAAACAACAAAACGTAGTTGAAATGAATAAAAGAATTGAAAGTTTAGAAAAAAATGAACAAGAAAATAGTGATTCAAATGAAGATAATAGTTCAGTAGCATCTGCTCATATTAAGCTTTTAAGCGATTTAATCTCGAGTCGAGAATATGCAACAGAGAGTGGTTCTGATTCATGGAGCCAAAATGATACATCTGATATATATAGTGTAGAAACAGAATCAAATCAGGATGGCTACGAAACTGCGATGGATACTATACCATCTAGTTTACTGATCGCCGATTTATACATCCATGATGAAGCAAGTGACACTAGTTCGACCAGTTCGTGTGAAAAAAACCCATATAAACCTAATAAAAGGGTCCGGATGAAGTTAAATAAAGTGATAATCAATCCAGTCATACTGGAACTGGATTTTTCTGAAGAACAATTAGATACAGAAGCTCCGATATCAGATGATCCTGAAGACAAAGCCATCCATATAAATACATATGGGTCTGGCAGTACCGATAGTATTCAATCATTGCAAACAAAGATAGACAACATATCGTTGATTGACTCAGACGATGCTCACACAACAACAAGTAGCATTTATGCATAAACACACAGTTAAATCCAACATTACCATCAGCATCGCTATACACAGCATATATTTATACCTATACACAGCATATATTCAATAATATAACTTTCGAATATATATATATATTAGTCCTGCATGTTTTAACATATCTTTTATAATGTTTATATTCATATAAGGCGATTTGATTTGTAAGACGCGAAAAGAAGAAAAAGAATATTATCAAACTATTAGTACGTTAAGGTGTTAATTATTACAACTTCGTTTATCTTAAATATAGTCGTTACATCTAGATACTGACCAGAACATTAATATGGCACCAACACAATTAGAAATCAAAGTAAAGGCTTTGCAAAGATTAGTTGCAGAGGAAACTTATTACCAACAGGAGGCTAAAGATCAAGCTGCCCATGTTGAGAATCTTCAAAAGGACTCAAAAATTGATCCTTATGATTTGAAGAAGCAAGTTGAAGTTTTGCAAGATACACAAAGACTGTTACCAACTTTATATAAGAAAATTGGAGAATTTAAGGATAATCTAAATCAATTTCTAGAATCTTATGAAGGTGATGAAAGTACCACTGATGCCGCAATGATTATCAAAGAGGCTGATAAATTGCTTGCTTCCGTTGAAGCAAACTAAATATCATAATAGTCATTTACAAATATAATACATCCATCTTTCATAATAACTATTTTTTTCTTTGTTTCCTGAACTATTCAGCCATTGAGCAATAAGTAGCTACCCGATTTAAACAATGGCTCATTTAAATATCACTAAATCAATCCAAACGTAGAAAATATATATTTATACACCTAAAAGTAAAATAATATATACATATATGTCTTTTAAAGTATATTGATCACTTCTGATCAACATTTTAATCTCATATATGAGTATCGCTACATTACATTTATTATTGTTTGCAGAAAAATATGATAAACCAAATTCGGTAGTCACTAAAGGTTCCCCCTATTCGAGACTAAGGCATTGAAGAAATTCGATATTTAAACGATGCTAAGGCTGACACTACGTAGGAATCTCCATTACAAGACATATCCCTCGATCATCAATTTGGATTCGAAAGAAATCTTTCAACAATCCATCAAGAATAATGAGTTGTACCAGACATTAAGAGAAAAAGTTGACACTAATAAAATTCAATTTACAGCTGATTTGACCAAAATAAACCCATCATTAAATTCATTGGTGACGTTATCAGATACAGTATCGCCAATAACCGTCGAGAGAGATCACTTAGACGACTTCAATGTGGTCCCTGTATGGCGGAGAACGCCAACTCTATGGTATAGAATTATAAAACGATTAATGAAAACTTATAAAGAAGGTGTAAAAGGGATATATGGAATTCATAAAGAATATAAGTCAGTCTCGCCTGTTTCATACTCAAACCAAGAACTATTAAAAGATTTGGAGCAGGAATCACTTAGTAGCGATGTTACAAGAAAAAGATTTGTTGAAATGTATAGAAGAAATGAATTCTGGAAATTACCAGGATTTGCATTAATGTTTTTTATGTTTGAAGAATTAGCCCTACTTATGGTATATATATGGCCAAAATTAGGTTTAAAATCCTGTTTAACTGTTGGTGCCTATAAAAAGATAACAGACAAACATGTGTTTCGAGAGAGTTTGAGAAACAAAATGTGTGGTACAGTTGATATTGGTAAAGATACAACTTCCATATCATCACCTTATGATTTAGAAATCAGAACACTACAAGAATTATTAGTTCAACTGCCTGTTAATGACATAGGAAACTGGAAACTATCTACTTGGAAATTGTTCTCTATTAAACCAAAACTAGCTAACGCTGTTGCTAACAAACATCAATATTTTATTGTAGATGACTGGTTATTGTTAAGAAATATAATGATCGATTCTGAGGATAGCGTAATAAGCTATAATGAATTAGTTAATATGATTGCGGAGAGACAATTGTACAAGAAAGGTGAGGATTTGAATAAGATGGTGAATGATGATATAGGAAGGAAAATACTGATAACTAGAATGATACTCTATTGGAGTTTTAGATTTGACGGCGTAAATATATTGAAACCGCAGCAAAAAGGTGGTTTTACAGATAAGTGGGGTGTCAATAATATTTCCATACTGAACTTCCCAGGCACACTATCTGAGCATGGTGATAAAGTTGAACTATTTGATAATACCCATTTAAATTTCATCAAGTAAAGAAAATGATTAACATGTAAATATTGAACAATAATATATTTTGCATTGGGGTGTAAAATATAACAGAGACATCAAACGTTAATATTTTATGTTCATTAAATATATTATATTCTATGGAAAAATGACAATGTATACATAATTGATTCTTAAATATTCTATATATGTTTTTATAATTATAAATTAAAAGTAACATTAACAATGAATGCATTATTATTCATTAAATTTTGTAGGTCTTATCATCCTTTACAATTGTATGATGATGACCATGAGCTCTAATAACGGAATTTTTCGAATCCATTGTACAAGCTGGGAGATCATTAAACCAGTCATCGTTAAAGATGTCATTTAGCGTAGCTCTTTTATTCGGATCGATTTCTAAAATGCTAGAAAGAATTGGTCTTGAAGCATGAGGTAATAAACGGAGTAATCTATATGGACCATGTATGATTTTCTTCTGAGGGTGGCCATTATGTTGAGCAGGGGCAGTAGCTGTCCTAATAGAAGAAAGTGACTTGGTGTCTTGACCACTTTCTTGAAGGTGTATGGTTCTTTTGTCATTGTCATGACTTTCAGCTTGTTTAGTTTTATTTTCATTTATTTCATCATTAATTCTACTGCTGACTTTAGTTTCATGATCTTCATTATCATTATCGTTGTTATCAATATTTGCCATTTCATTTTCATTTTCGGCTTTTTTTTTACATTCTTCATCTTCTGGGGTTGGTAGTTGTTTTATATCTTCAACTGTTTTAGTTTCATTATGGTCAGATGGATTTCCCGTGATATGCTGATTACTGGAATTATTTTCTTTTTCCATGTGAAAAGAATGGCCCATGTTATCACGATGTTTTCTTCTTTCAGACAATAATTGTTCGTGATGTTTAGCAGATTGTGTATAATCTCTTTCAATATCATCAACCATTGAATATAATTTGAAATTATCATCTGATAATTTTGGTGCTTTCCAAGGGAATCTTTTTAACATCATACAACAGAATATGATACCGATAGACCAAACATCTACCGCTTGTGGATCATATGATTTAGTTGAAGTTATCACTTCTGGAGCTAAATATGGATCACTACCTACAATACCATGAGCATTATGAGTTGTATTTTTATTTTCAAATGGATATTGAAATACGACAGCACTACCAAAATCAATAACTTTCAGTATACCATATTCTGTCATACAACAATTATCTAATTTTAAATCTCTATGAGCTAAACCCATAGAATGTAAATATCTTACACCTTCACATAATTGTTTCAAACAACAATTAATTTCACCTCTAGACATTTGACCAGTCATAACAACACCGAAGAAATCTATTGGTAAATATTCCATAACTTGAAAATATTTGAATTGATTTGAATCTGAAAAAATATCTATTGTTTCAACGATATTTGGATGATGTAACGAGGAACCTATACAAAATTCTGCGGTACATTTTTTTGCATACTGTTTAACTGATTCATTTGGTTTTCTTGGTCTAAATTCTTTGACAGCAAAAGTAGCACCATCGGATGGTCTAACTAAAACTTTAACGGAACCACCTGCACCTGAACCTAAAGTTTTACCTAATCTACCATATTTTTGAGCTAATATTGTATCATCATGGTAAATATTTATAGTATTTGCTAGAGATAAAACTGAATCTGAACTTGGTGGGATAGCGGATTGTGTATGACCATGATGATCTGTTGCTAATTGATCATTTTCATTTTTTGACATTTGAAAATGGGAATTTAAATTTAATTGAGTTGTTGAACGAGGATGATGATTATGTAGGTCAGATGTTTTATGTTGATTGTGTTGTTTTCCCATATTTTGTATATCACTAGTTGATCCACTAGTAGTATTTGTTGTATTATGATTATGACCATGAGTTCTTGCTAATTTTTTTGAAGATCTAAAGAATCTTTTCAATTCAACCATTGAATGACTTGGTTTTGGTGACACTGTATTTTCATGTATATGATTATTTGTATGTGAATTTGAATTTACATTTGATGACATTGAGTGATTAGCGTGATTATCTTGATTTACTAAAGAATCAGATGATTTATCACTTCTAATTGATTCCATTGAAGGTTTTCTACTCATGAAACTTAAAAAAGATTTTGAACTTTTTCTTAATGGTGGTTGAGCAACATGATTGTGACCATTAGAATATTGGTTATTATTAGAAGAGCGATTAGGCGAAACATGATTATTCAGCTCATTTAAATGTGTAGAAGAATGATGATTAAATGGATTTCTACCAAGTATCGGCATAGTGAATTAGTTTTAATACAATATTTTTTAATGAGGAAAGGAAAAGGGGAAGAGAGGGGGGGTTAAGATTAGTTTTGGATCGATGTATTTGTGAATATGAATAATGATTTTTAAAATCCTTATAATAAAAAAATGTATGTAAATCCTTTAAAAAGAAGAAAGACAATTAAAAGTTATCAGAGGGGATAAAAATATACCGAAATTTCTTTTGTGAAAAAGTTAGTTAGACGTATAATCTATGGCTATAATGTAAACAAGTTGATACAAGTTGACTTGTAGATGTTTATATAAAATAGTAAAGAGTGAGAGAGAGAAAAAAACTTTTGCGTGTATTTTTTTTATGATTCAGTGCAAAGTGAATTTTGGTAATTTCAATCACTGGGAACTAGCACACCATTCCATTCCATTCCCATTGCAATACACATCAGCACTTATCCAGTGATCTACTCGCTGTAATTATTTTTTTTTTCTTGCTTTCTTTCGTTTCTTAACAAATGAAAAATTGTCACTCAAAGCTCTCTCGCTGTCTTTCTGTGCATCCGGTTCTTTTTATACCGCAAATTCGTGACAAAAATAAAAAATTCTTCCATGGCGCGGAGAAACGACCGTAGGGGGCGGACTCTTACTTTTTGCCCATGGAACGCTGAACAAAGCGGAACGGAACTGCCCATTTTGGGGAAACGAAGCGGGAGATCCGGTAGCACGTGATTCTGTGCATCTGCGAAAACAGAATCAAACAAAACAGTGCAGACCAGAAAATTCTGTAAACCCCATGGCTGTCCACGTATTGGGTACCCTTGCCAACTACCATCTTAGTTGATCGCATCTAGCGGTGGGTTTTCTTATCTTAGTTCCCATTTGATAGGTGCCTTGTGTAGCAGCAATTTTTAGGGGAGCCCCAACAACGGCAGGAGCCGCGCGGTGGTTTCTTTCCGTGGTGTCCGTCGGTTTTTCCCGCATGCATGTGGTGGGGCCACCCGGCTTGTAGATGGCAGGGCTTGTAGATGGTAACAGCCGTTGTTACCCGTTTCTTGCAAGCTTTTTTGTTTCTTATTACGTTGCTATGGCTACGATGTTAAGTGTATGATTTAATAATATTATGTTATATTTGTATAATGTATAATGTATTTTCTTTTTTTTTAATTAATGTTTGTATATGAAAAAAAATACGAAAACGGATAAGTTCAGGGTTTATCATATTGGCATTCACTCTATAAATAGATATATTTTGTGTTATGGCTAAGTTGTGAATGATTTATTATGAATACTTAATCATTTGTATTGGAACTTGCATTCTCAACAGCTGCTTCCATATCATTGTATTCGAATGAAAATGGTTCATATGGTATACCATCACCAACGAAAAACTTGGACATAGATTCAACCCAATGTAAACGTAAAGAATGTAACATAGCAGAAGTACCTTCCATAATAACTAAAACACAACAAGTTAAAACAAACCACATAGCAAATAAGAAGAATGTCATTAAAACACCAACAAAACCTCGTAAACCAAATGCAATTTGAATTGTCATAGTCCATAAAACTGATGATAATTGTGCATGTGCTAATGATAAAGCCCACAAACGTAAATATGAGGCTGTATGAGAAACACAATTCAAGCAAAATTCAATGGTATGAATAACTTGATGGATCATAATATCACTGAAATCCTCATTTTGATGACCATGTTCATCATCATCATTATCATCATCACCATTACCACCATTACCACCATTATAAATTTCTGCAACTTCTTCTGCGCTGAATTCACGGTCTTCACTTGAAACAATACCAGTTTCAATGTCTGCATCTCTTGGTAATATGATAGTACCCTCAGCTTTATGTGTATACTTGAAATGTAACGGTTTAACCAATAATAACCATGGTATACAAATTAAGGCAGCAATCAAAAGGAAAACTTGAACCTTGGCTTGATTTGGATATAATTCATCATCGATATTACCTGGTGATAAAAACATGTTAATTAACATATTTAATAAACCTGGTGCAACTTTTTCATCTTTAATCCAATCTTTACTCCATTTGTAAACAATACAAACGGATAAATAACCAAATATACCTTGCATGAAAATTAAACCTGGAATAAAATTACCAATGATATCAATCATAGAGTTGAAATGTAAATGATTGACTAAAGAAAACATGTATGAATACGTCATATGAATGAAACCCATTAAAATTGACAATTTCATTTTGTATGAATTCGAAAATAATAATGCATTTTCAGTACCATGCCATTTCCAATCTAAACCAAATGGATAAACACCAGACTGTTTAGCAAAAATCGTTTCACCTTCCTCCCAATGTTTTGGCCATTCCCAACCTGACTTGAATAAAGTCATAGATTTAGAGAACATATCATTGTAAAGGAAACCGGTATACATGGAAAATATACCCATCAATAAGACAATATATCTACCAGTAAAAGCCATGTCAAAAATTTCATCTCTCTTCATTCTACCCAATTTCTTTTCATTTAATACTAGTGTTAAGGCGGCTAGGAACATGATAAAACCATGACCCATATCACCGAACATGATAGCAAACATGAATGGGAAAGTAACAATAGTTGGTAGACCAGCATTAACCTCTCTGTATTGGGCGATACCATAACAATCCACAATACTTTGGAACCCTTGTGTGAATTTGTTCGTTCTGTGGTAAGTTGGTGGTGTTCTATTAGTTTCTAGGACTTGAATAATTGATGGTACGTCAATACCTAATCCTGTAGTCATTTCATTCAATGTATTTTGCAAATAATCAATTTCATCTGTTGGAACCCAACCCTCAGCAATTAGAGTCTTTCTGTTCGAGTCAAAGTTGAACTTGTTTAAAGTTTCATAGGTAACTTTTTCTTTAGAGACATCTTGAAACCATGAGTTTAATTCATTACTAATAGCATATAGTTCACTTTCAAGTGTCTTGGTCGTTGTTTCCAAAACCTTGTATAGATAGTCTAAATCTTGATTGACAGTCTTTAATTGTTTGGATCTAACACTGGCACTCTTGTCAATATCATATAAGCTAGCGTCTAATGACTCAGCAACCTTTCTAATTCTTTGAATGATTAAATCACCTGGAGAGAAAATTATGAATGCATCTTTTTTTATAAATTCTTTTGTTTTAGTATCATAAATTGGATCAAATAATTCAATATGTTGAAAATACAAATTACCTCTAAGAGTTCTCCATAAAATTTGTTCTAGTATATTAACTTTTTCTCTTGGAATAATACCAGTAATATAATTAACATGAGATCTCATGGTTGAATCATTAATTGGTGTTGGACCTTCGCTCATGATACTTTCCCTTCTTAATGATGAGATTGAACCTTGTGCAGTCTCCCCAGTTGCAAAAAAATCATCACCAGATTGTAATACAGCTCTGTATTGTTCTAAATCGGCTCTCTTTAGTTGAATTTGATCAGTGGCATTTTCCATCTGAACCAATCTTTCTTCTAATAAGGTTGCATTTTGAACATGGTCATCTATAACAGAAGTACTAATTGGAACATGTGGGTGACGGCTGCTAGATTCTTGATCATCCTCTTCCGGGAACATTAAGTTTGGATCTTCAAGTAATGGGATGTTATGTTTTTGTAATAATTTGTAGAAATAACGATGTTGTCTTTGCACATTATCTAATCTTCTAAGTTCGGTAACAAAAGAACGTTGGAAACTACGAACTTTAGAGTTCAAATCACGGAATTGAACAATACCTAATTCACCTAAAGTATATACTGCATCACGAGAAATTTCTTGTGGGATATAGAATTGCAGTAATGACATTTCCGCTGAACGGAAGATGGCTTCATCTTTACCATTCATGATGATTGCTTACTTATATTACTAAACAGCAAATCAATTCAATAGCAATAAAACTTAAATATTCAGCTAGCTATTCTTCTAAGCTTCTTTATTGATCTTTATCAAAATTACAAGATATAGAAATGATTGAATAAAATTTTGTGCAACAATAAAGGTTTTCTGAAGTATCTTCTCTAGGTTCATCTTAATATATATATATTACAGCTGCATGCCGCTTCCTGCCATAAAAAAATAGATGAAATGTTGCAACCAAAAAAAGGCAAAGTCGGGTAAGTAATGCGCCGTGTTAAGTGATGATGATACAAATTTTATTCAATTTATTCAATA